>CM031239.1:576111014-576358514 GCA_018340775.1 Taxus wallichiana var. yunnanensis | reverse complement strand
AACAAAACGTCATTACACATTCCACTGATCAAAAGCATGATTATCTCACTAAAAGAGAGTTAGAAAAGACCCTCGGCAACAAAAGAGCACTTACGACATAAACGAAATGGTGAGATGAAATGAAAGAAGGGAAGAAAATATGCCAAAATAACTCGCAATAAGGTCATAGTGACTTAATGATCAAAAGGGAGCTCTAATCAACGTCGAAAAGAACAACATGGGAAGGAAAAGCGAGAATTCGATGCCCAATGGGGTATTACATTACCACACTTCATTCTTCCAAACTAAGCCATCAAAGTGTCGACATTGTGGGAATATGGAGTATGGGAAGTTCATGAATACCATACTTCCTAAGAATATATACAACGATAAATGTGTAGCTATAGAAAGGTTCATAAAGAATAGTGTGTTACATAAAAAATATTGTCTGAGGATAATGGTGTTAAAGATGTCTAGTTCGGGAGTATGGAGCGCCTTTTTTGTTAGCATGCAATTTTACAATACTTTCCAGTGAATGAATTTGACATGTAGACTTGATTTATCCTTATCATGCAAAATGTTATGTATTTATGTTGCATTTCATCATGGAAGGGTTGGTCAAATATTTACCCTTCACATTAAAATTTGGAGTAGCCCTTCAAATTTGATCGTTGATTGCACCCTCAAAAGAATTTCACTACCTTTCAGCACTAACATTTCAACCATGGTCATTTAGCTCACTACCATTACGTGGATTTTCCTTCCCATGTGTTTCTTTTACATCACATTATGGGAGAGAATTTGAGGATCCCTATATATTCTCCTAATAAGATGCCATGTGAACAAAACACATAGTCAACAAAAGAAGAATTGAATTGAAAATAAAATAAAATAAAAATCTTCGTAATCGGTAATTTTGAACAGGACTGGAATTTGATGGTCACCTAGGCTGTTAAAAGAAAATTCATGATGGTTTGGTCATATATCTACATTTCAATTTACGTTATTAGTAATATTCTAAATTGTCAAAAAATCATAATTGATATACATCATTTTTAAAGAATTTTAGAATGATGAAATTATTACTTGTTTACATTTCAACCTTATGTATATGAAGTTATTACTGGTTTAAAATGTATATTGCTAATTTTATAACTAAAATCTGGTGCTTTGTGTCGTGACAATTTTCAATCTGTATTGAACAAAACTTCTAATTTTTTTGAAATCTTGTTTTATTTTTCAGAAAAATAGAAATTATAATATGCAATGTTTCTATGTTATCCAAAATAATTAATATATACCTCATATATTATATATTTGACTATTAGAAAATTTTACGGTTTGTAAATAATATAAACTTTCAAAATTACAGTTTGAATAAAAATTTACTTGTCTAAATTTATGGTCTCATTTTTATTTAGTTGTAATTTACGGCTAAAATATGAAAAAAAGGGTTCAGAGACCACCAAATTTCAGGCCTGATTTCGAAGTTTATTTTTAAACACTAATGGCAGGTCTAATTTAGAAGTAAAAAATAACCTTGAAAACTAATCCAAATAAATGCCCGACGTTTTGTATACCAGCAGGCTAAACCATTTGAAACGACTCGCCATTGCCAAGGATTCATTTGCGGATATAATTAGTTTCCACCCAATTCAAAATTGTGGATGGACGAGATGATTTTTCGGGTTGCCGGAATACGACTGCTATTTTTTTCTACTGAAATACAGATGCTTTACATCTAATACATCTCAAACACTGCATTGAAGATAAACAAAATCCGAGACGACATCATTGTTATTGTCAGTGAGCGTCCATGGATCACCAAAATAATATCCAACGAGCCCTTGATTTTGTTCGTCGACGTTATCTACAAAATGAAAGTAATAATAATCACAGACGGTGGGATCTTCGTAATGCTTCACAACATGATTCCAGATTTGGGCTGCTGATTTTTGACAGTAGTGATGAAATAGTGATATTGTTTTGGGATGAAAGTGATGGTGATAGTCATAGAGAGGACGGCAGGGACGATAACAGTGACAGGCAAGGTATTCCGGAGCCGAAAAGGAGAAGGAGAAGGCGCGGTAAAAGAGGAGGGCGCAGGAGGCGGCGGCCAGGCAAGAGGGTAAAGCTATGAGAACTCTTCCTGGTCTCTGTTTTGGGTCTAATAGACTCTTCAGTCGCGTAGACGTTATTAAAATCTTTCATCTCATTCCATTTCACCATATTAATAGGAAGTACGCAAGGAAAAGGAACTCACTTGATTTCGTTGAAAGATGTACGAGTCTATTGAAATAAAATATGATTCAAATTTTTACATTCTATGCCATATATTGAATTAATATTTTAATTAAAAAATATGATTTAATTTTGTTATGAAAGCAATTTATTGTAATTTTATTTATTTTTTGATTGAATATTAATGTTTTTGAATTTGAAAATGAATCACATGTGAATTAATATTAATTTCATCAAATCATATCTATCTGCATTAGTACTTAATACCAATTTTAACAAGTGATTGAATTGGTACTCATTTATGTTTTCTAAGAGTTATTTTATATGTATGTTGCTATTAAAAGAGCAAGGTGCTAGTCTTAACCCCAAAAAGTTGTATACACATAAAAATATTGTACATTACATTAAAAAAATTCATCTTTACACAATGGTTTGAGATCCACATTAAAGTTATTAACTAGTATAGGTATCTTAAATATATTCATCTAAAATACGTTGAGTGATATCCATCACGAGGCACCTATTTAACTATGCAAGTGTAGTATAAATATACAAAAAAAGTAACAATTAAAAATAAATATAATATAATAAGTATATTATAATAAATGTATTTATATGAAATACATCAATAGATATCAATTTTAAGGTTCTTAGGTTTAATTTTTACATACCTCTTTAATCAACAACTTTATTAAATTCTTTATCAGTTTCCTATTGATTTGTGGAAAATAGAATAATTTAGATATGCGGTTGTCAAAAGTATTCAAGAAAATAAAGATCTAAACATTACTATATGACCAAGATATTACTATTTTTGATTGACTTCTCCAAGAAAAAAGAAACAAAATTATTTGACTAAGAGTCTAATAGAAGTCAAATTTACGAATGAACTATCTCATGAGGGGAAAATGAACGTCAAATTTAATTTTATGAATAAAAGTGAACAACACACTCCATTAGAGCCTTGTCTGCCATTGTAAGACGTCTCTCGGCGTAATAAGTGTGTGTTAAAAATAGATCATATATTTTGATAGTGGTTTATTAAGTGTGTAATGGTACTAGTATTTAACATTTTGAGACCATATAGATAGAAATATCATTTTTAATAGTAATGTGTATATATAAGTGTAATTATTTTACAAAATCTATAAGCGAGTTAAAGTTGAAGAAAGCAGTGAAATTGAGGTTATTGCAAACTTGGGTGAAAAATCTCATGATAAGGAGGAAAATGAACATCTTGAGGAAGGAGAAAGCACAAGATGGTGCCGGTGGTGATTTTAGCAATGAGAAAAAATATCTTTTAAATAAGACATGCTTAGGGAGGAAGCTAGGTAAAATTATTATTGACAAAGGTAGTTGTGAAAATATGGTATCAACTATGATCATTGATAAACTCAATCCGAAATTTCAGAAGCACTTGTATCCCTATCGCATTTCATGGTTCAAAAATGTGATAAGGTAATCATAGATAAAAGTTGCATGATAAAGTTTTTGATTAGGAATACTTACAAGGATGAGGTGTGGTGTTAGGATATCCCGATGGATGTGTGACAAATATTACTAAGGAGTCCTTGGAAATATGATAGAAAGGTTATGTATGATAGAGGGAATAATACTTCTCTTGTTTGGAAGTGTGGTGTAAAGTATCTCTAGTTACCCTTCATGGAAGAAGAGAAGAGTGAGGGCTTATTGGCTACCAACGAAGTTTGTTGCATAAATGAAAGAAATGTATTGGTATTATGCATTGATGGAAATTTTTTTGGAAATAGAGGCCTTTGGTATACCCCATCGCAGTAGAGAGGTTACAAAAAGAATACATAAATATCATGTAAGATGAGATACTAGAGGGGTTACCTTTGAAGACGAATATAAAAAACCATATTGATTTGATCCCAAGATCGGCCCTTCTAAAACATGCAACCTACAAGATGAGATTGGCATAGAGTGAGGAGTTGAATATGAAAGTGACATATTTGATAAAAAATGGTTAGTGAGAGAAAGCACAAGTCCATGCGCAACTCCAACACTATTGAATCAAAAATAGCATGGAGGCTGGAGAATGTGTGTGACAAGTAGATCAATAAATAAAATATTAATTATGTATCAGTTCCCAATTCCAAGTTTGAATGATATGATGAATGTGCTAGTGGGGTCCCAATATTTTAGTAAGACTCGATCTGAGTGGGTACTACAGAACCGAATTAGTGAAGGGGATGAATAAAAAATAACTTTCAAAATAATATATGTTTTGTATGAGTGGATGGTGATGCCTCTTGGGTTATCTAATATACCCAATACATTCATAAGGTTGATGAAGCAGAGTAATACGAGAATATAATGGTAAGTTTATTCTTGTTAAATTTTTATGATATGTTGATATTTAGTAGGATAGTTGAAGAACAATTGTTGCATTTGAAATTAGTTTTAGATGTCTTACAAAAAGAGAGTTTGTATGCAAACTTAAAGAAGTGTATATTTCTTCATAAAAAATTATTATTTTTGGGTTCGTTATCTCGGAGGATGGATGAGGAAATAGTGAAGGTAATTTTGGAATGGACCTTTCAAGGAATATGATATAGGTTCACATTTTTCATTGCTTGAAGAAATTTTATAGGAAGTTCATTAGGAAATTAAGTTACATTAATGCACCCATAACAGAGTGCATGAAGGAAAGGATTTTGTATGGACAAATATGTCAAAAAATAATTTTAAATTGTTGAAAAATAAAGTAGCGAGAGGCACTTGTTTTTGTATTGTGATATTTTAGCAAGATTTACGAAGTTGATTGTGATGCCTCACATCTCATATCAGAATATGATATAGGTTATTATTTGTGGGTTTTTATCTCATAGGATGGGGTGAGGATGGATGAGGAAATAGTGAAGGTAATTTTGGAATGGCCCTTTCCAAGGAATATGATATAGGTTCACATTTTTCATTGCTTGAAATTTTTTTATAGGAAGTTCATTAGGAATTTGATTACATTGATGCACCCATAAGGGAGTGCATGAAGGGAAAGGAGTTTGTATGGACAAATATGGAAAAAAAAATTTAAATTATCAAAACATAAAGTAGCGAGAGGCACTTGTTTTTATTGTGATATTTTAGCAAGATTTACGAAGTTTATTGTGATTGTGAAAGAGTTTACGAATCGTATCAGAAACTATGCACCACGATGAAGTTGCACTCTATTTGATCATAATGGCTCCAACGTAATCACAAGGAAGAATCGATCAAACAACTGAATAAATTGCATAACAGAACAAAGCTTACACATGTAGAGAAAGATAGTGGAGTGTCTTGGCATACTCATAAATCAGAAGTGAAAGGGTACATATAGGGTGTTGAGTAACCCTAGTGCATGACTCAATAACAAACCCTAAACCTAACCCATGTGAGATGACCCTCCATATGTGAGTGAAGGACACATAGGATCCCACACACCAACACAACCCTTCATCGAAGGTGGGGTAGAGTCTATGATGAGTCGACTGAAAGAGAAGATATTCCTAAACAACTAAGAAAGATGTGTAAATGGGGCCGAAAACTAAATGCCCGATAAGGTTCCCATATACAAACAACATCTTCCTAGAAGAAGAAGAAGAAGAGAAGGACTATATACCCCGAAAAAGATGAGCTGATGCATAAGACCTCACCCCAAGAAGAGACCGCAAGTGAAGAAACTTCACTTGGTGAAGGACTTGGGAATATATCTCGCAATCGATCAACTATCCGAATGTCTTGAATGTCAATGATACCATCATGAATAAGCTCCCATATGAAGTGCATATGGATCTCAATGTGCTTCATCCGCTGATGCTGAACTGGATTTCTACAAATTGAGATAGTGCTTATGTTATCACAGTAGATAATAGTAGGCTACCGAAGGTGGATGCCAAACTTTGTCAGAATACCATGTAGCCAAATAGATTTTGTGGCAGCATTAACTGCTCCTTTGTATTCAGCCTCTGTAGATGATATTGTAATTACGTTATGCTTCTTGCTAGACCAAATAATAGGACCCAAACCAAGAGAGAAAGCGTATCAAGTAGATTTCCAATGATCTAAGTCACCGGCCCAATCAGAATCTATGAACCCAATCAAGTCAATATCCACCCCTCCATGATAGTGAATGCCATCAGTATAAGTTCCACGAACATAATGAAGGATCCGTTTAGTTGCTTCCAATAAATAATAATACTAATAATAATGGTTTTTATAGTCCACGATGCAGGTGGCCTATTTTTGGGTCTACAAATGGCTTATAGCATATGGGACTACATGAATCCTAACATGATCCCAACAACATATGATAAATCGGTCGAGTGTGAGTCAAGTAAATCAAGCTCCCACCAAGCCGAGAAAGGGTACCATCAACCAAGGTAGTAGAGCAATATGAAACCAACTTAACCCGGAAAGAAAAGGAGTAGGAGAAGACTTGTAATCAGAAAAATGAAAATGAGCAAGTTAGTCAAGAGCATACTTACATTTGAAATCAAAATTCTCAAGTTAGATTGTGTAATTTGGATCCCAAGAAAGAAAGTAATGAAGCAAACCAAAGTAAGTCATGGAAAATCTGTTTGCCAAGGTGATCTTCATAGAATCAATAATAGAGGAAGAGCTTCCTTTGATTAGCAAGTCATCAACATAGAGAACAAGAATGAGTATGGAATCATCTTTCCATAGAATATAAACATTTGGAGCAGAGTGACACCTAGTAAACCCTGATGTAAGTAAAAAGGAGTCCATATTGGCATACCAAGCCCGAGGGGCTTGTTTAAGGCCATAAAGAGACTTCTTTAAGTTACAAACAAGGGAGGGATCATGGAAATAACCTGGAGGTTGTTCCATGTAGATATCTTCCTCTAGGTCACCATGAAGGAAGGCACTCTTAATGCCCATTTTATGGACTTTCCGTCTATTTGATGTGGCAATGGTTAGGGTCAGTCAAATAGAAGTCATCTTCGCAACCAGAGAAAAGGTTTTGGTATAATCAACACCAGCTATCTGAGAGAAACCCTTAGCTACTAATCGCACTTTAAAATTTTTGAGCGTCTCCATCTAATCCATACTTTGTTCAGAACAACCACTTACACCGAACAATTTTTCTTCCTTTAAGAAAAGGGTTGAGATCCCAAGTATCGTTCTTCATGAGAGAAGAATACTCCTCATCCATGGCAGAATCCCACTCAGGAATACCAAAAGCCTCTCAGAAAGACTATGGATTAGAATCGGACGTTAAGAAAGAGTTCGGTCCAACGAAATATGAGTGAGTACATCTCGTATCTGAAGTATCTCCAACTAAATCTCTAAAGCACTTTACAAAGTTTTCCTAGCCCAAAGAGGACTAAGAGGACTAGGCTCGAGTCGAAGATTCTTCACTTGAGTGATAAGGGACATAGTTATCATCATCACTACTACCAAAATCATAAGACTCGGAGGTTTGAGGGTCGGGAGGATCAAGAAGACGAGAACAATCAACAATATCATCATCTGATGAGTCAGAATCTGAATAAGCAAGCTTAAGAACCTCAATAGGTGGAGAAGTAGAAGTCGAAGAAGACTCATCGAAATTAACACTTATCTCAATATAAATCTCATGAGAAGTAGGATTCATCAATTGATATCCCTTCACACCATGAGGATACCCTACAAAGATACAAGGTTTGGATTGTGGTTCCAAAGCCTTGCATTTCTTCTTGGGAATCTGAGCCATAGCCTTGGATCCAAAGACTCAAAAGTGCTAAACATCAGCTTGTGTCAAAACCAGGCTTCAAAGGGCATCATCCCTCTTACTTCCTTGTGTGGAACATGGTTCTGAATGTAATTTACACAATTCACTGCTTCAACCCAATACTGTGGAGGAAGATACTTTGAATGAATCATACAAGTGGCCATCTCCTTAAGAGTATGGTTCTTTTTTTTGTGACTCCATTCTGCGCGAAGGGCTATAAGAAAATGTATGCTGCAAAGAGATCCCTTCAGAAGTACAAAAATCCATGAACCTATTTTTACATATTCACCTCCATTGTCAGTTCGAAGAACCTTAATAGACCGTTTTGTCCTGTTTCTCAACAAGATCCTTAAAGTCCTGCGAATTTTCAAATACTTTAGACTCAAGCTTAACAAAATATACCCAAGTATATCACGAATAGTCATCAATGAAGGTTAGCACATAAAGAGCTCTAGTAAATGAAGGAGAAGGAAATAGACCAGAAATATTGTTGTGAACAAGATCCAAGGGACGAGTAGATCTCAGGATTTTCCTTTGTCAAATTTATTTTCAGGATGATTTACAAGGGTACAACCCTCACAAAGACCTTTAGAAAACATGATGCGGGATAACTTGTTGACCATTTCATTTTGGCTCAATTGTTTAAGGTAGAGATAATTTAGATGTCAAAACACTCATGCCATTGCTTACTAACCTCATTTGCATGAGTGAGCAAGGCAGTGGGCATAGAATAAGAAGTAAAGTGGGAAAAGGTATATAATCGTGAACGGTGATCTGCTTTTCCCTCAGTTCCTGTAGTGTCATCGTTAAACTCATGAATAATCACCGAGTTAGGACCAAATTCCACTCTCATTCCTTCACCAAGGTGAGTAATTTGGTAAACGATAGGAGATTGGTAGAGAGATAAGGAACACTCAACACTTGGTTGAATGTTCCCCCATCCATCTCTACCGATCCACTACCAGAAACCAACACTTGTCATGTCATTACCCATCATGATTTGGGACATTCCACAAGGCTCGATGTTGGAGAACTCAACATGCGAAGAACCCATGTGGTGTGAGGCACCGGAATCTATAATCCACATCGATGAAGGAGAAACTCTAGCTATAAGGGCCTTTCCTTTCTTCTTATCATATTTAGAACCTTTTGTAGTGGAAGACTCGGCCTTCGGAGCATTTTTTTGATAGACTCAGGAACACCTATTTTATTTTTCTCAAGTAATTGAGTAAGGTGATCAATTTGTTTTCTCATACATAGATGCTCTTTATGACCAGGCTTCTTGTAATAAGAACACAAATACTTGTCTTTCTGTGCTCTAGGCTCAGAAGTTGAAGCGTTCATGTTATTTTTAGTATTGGTCTTGGTTTCCTTCTTAGGTTGATCCTTTTTTTCTTTCTTCTTTTTAGTCTTCTTTTCCTTACTAGTACTTACTACAAGGGCATGTGACTTGGACTTGAGAGATCCCTTTTGAATGATTTTTTCCTGTTCTTGAATTAGTTGGGAAAAAACGGTCAAAGGAGGGCATATTCCAAGTATCACCCAAAGCAGCTTTTGTAGCGTAAAAAGTTGACATGAAGATAGAATATTCAGGACCTAACTTAGAGAGAATCGAAAAGATTAGTTGAGAATATTTTTTCTCTATTTGACATTCCTTTAAGAACAATCTAGTGTGGAAAAATTTCGAGAAGAATGCTTGTAGGTTTTCAAAGTCACTAGGATTTAACCCTAGTAGTTCATTTTCCAACTCATTCGTTCTCATGTCATCCTTGTTATCCAAACATTTCATCTAATGTTGTCCATGCATATTTTAGTGTTTTAGATGCCTCAATCTGGAAGAACAAGTCGGGATAAAAAATCATGCAAAGAAAACCCAAAGCTTCATCACTATGATTTAACCACTTAGATTTTTCAAGGTAGTCATCGGTTCCTTTGTTAGTTCCCATGGTGATGCGGAATAACCCTTTACCCCTTAGTTTCATAATCATTTTCGATCTCCATTCGAAGAATTTGAACGACATAAGCAAAGGAATTGAAAGTGCATCCATAGTGAAGAGAGAGAGAAGGAATGAAGAAAAGAAACACAACCACCTAGGACAATATAATAACCCCCTTCTTTCAGCACTTTATAGTTTAGTGCGTTGAATACAATTAGTATGAGCGTGCATCGTAAAACACTTGGTAACTCACCTTGTAATTAGTGTAATAACACGCAAGAGAGGAGACCACAATCATGTTTCATGGAGCACAACAAAGTGACATTGTACACAAACACAATAGATAAAAACTAGTAACGAGGAAAAATCAGATCTTGGTTATGAGAAAAAGTGTCTCACGTTACAAATGATACTCCCTTGTTGCAAACTATGGTGGATGCGCTCACTAGTTGCAAGCAATAATAAGGGTAATATATAATGGTTTAAACAAACTCAAGAGATTTCTAAAGATCTTCAAAAGCGTCGAGAAAGGCATGCGGAAGACAAGAAGTGCTTAGAGTGTCACTGCACACTTGAGCGCACGATTAGTAAAAAAATCGACAATAACGGATTAAAATTTTATCATTTGGAAACGTCCAATTTAGCTAATTTTAAAGCAATTAGGACTTTGCAAAATGATAAATTTACATTAATTGAAAATACAATTTTTTAAAAAAATTATTAGTCAAAAAGATCGTAAAAAATCTAGATTTAATTAAATCTAATTAATTACGATTTATTTAATTAAGATCTAAAAAAATCCTAATTAAATATTAAAAATACTTTCCTTTTTGAAAGAAAAGAAATTTAAATTATTCAAACTATAATGTAAAAAAATTGGTTGAAAATTTAAAAAAAGATCTATTAAAAAAGGAAAAAAATTTTTTTTTTAAAAAAACTTATTAAAAAATATTTTGCCAAAGAAAAGCGTACAAAGTATTATTTTTGTTTTTTTTTTAAATAGAAAGTATTTTAAAATGCTTACCAAAATTAACTCCAACTTTTAAAAGGATTTGTAAGAAGCTTTTTTTATTTTAAAATTAGAAAGTATTTAAAAAATACTTACCAAAAAAGACTTACAAAAACAAACTTATGGTTTTTTTAGAAAATGCAGACCGGTTTTAGGAGACACGGCACTGAGAAGATGTGAGGAAAGAGAGGATGGTGCGCAGGAGATTTGGAGGGAGGAAGGAAGGAGGAACTATTGGGGAAAGCGGGGACCACGGGGAACTCGTAGCATGGGAATAGGGGTGAGGGCAAGGCGAGCAAGAGGCAAGACCAATTGTGGAAAGAAAGGTGTGAGAGGAGCATTGGTAGTGGCTATGGGGTTACATGGAAGTAGAAAACCAGGGGCTCTCCCTAGCTAGAAAAACAACAAGAGTTGATGAAGAACATCCACAAACAACAAGCAACAAATAGTTAATCAACAAACGAATGAGCTCGGCCGCACTTTGAGATCACACCCACGAAAAACACTAAACTGTTAGAAGAAGATCACAAAAACCTCTTCAACCTGATATTTGAACTCGTATTCTATAAAACATGCAAAAAAAAACAAAGTAGACCAAAAAAAGAGATCTAAAGAAAATTTCCGCTTTTTTTTTTAAATTTAAAAAAACTAGAAAATACTCTATTTTGGCTTATCTAATAGATTTAGTCAGAATTGTAACTAGCTAAATGTAGCTACAAAACCCTGAAAAAATCAAGGAGACCAACACATGCATGAATAACACAAAAAAGCGTAAAATTTCTAATTACTGACTTGTTAAATACGTTAGCAAGGAAAAACCAGAATATAATGATCGAAAACTTGCACGAGGAGTTAAAAAAATGAAAAACAAGAGTAATCACAACTCAAAAAATGAGTGCACGTTTACCCGATCTCGGCTCTAATACCATGAAAGATTTGATGAATCGTATCGGAAACTGTGCACCACGATGAAGTTGCACTCTAGTTGAATCATAATGGCTCCAATGTAATCACAAGGAAGAATCAATCAAACAACTAAATAACTTTCCTAATGTAACAAAGCTACACATGTAGAGAAAGAAAACAAAGTGTCTTGGGATACTCATAAATTAGAAGTGAAATGGTACATATAGAGTGTTGAGTAACCCTAGTGCATGAATCAATAGAAAACCCTAAACCTAACCCATGTGAGATGACCCTCCATATGTGAGTGAAGGACACATAGGAACCCGCACACCAACAATAGAGGATGGATGAGGAAATAGTGAAGGTAATTTTGGAATGGCCCCTTCAAGGAATATGATATAGGTTCACATTTTTCATTTCTTGACAAAATTTTATAGGAAGTTCATTAGGAATTTCAGTTACCTTGATGCACCCATAACGGAGTGTGTGAAGGGAAAATAGTTTGTATGCACAAATATGGCAAAAATAATTTTAAATTGTTGAAAAATAAAGTAGAAGAGGCACTTTTTTTGTATTGTGATATTTTAGCAAGATTTACGAATTTGATTGTGATGCCTCACATCTCGGGATTGAAGCAGTATTGATTAAAGAAGGACGACATAAAACATTCTTCAATGAAAATTTAAATTAGGCCAGGAGGAAATATTCTACATATGATGTTGAATTTTATACAATTGTTCAAGAATTAAGGAATTGGTGACATTACTTGGTAGTTATGTAATTTATATTCTTTGCTAACCCTGAAGCATTGAGGTATATAAACAAATAGAAGAAACTAAATAGTGGGATGCAAAATTTGTTTCATTTTTAAAGAGTATAAGTTTGTCTTAAAGCATAAATTGGGTAAGTAGAAATCAAGTTGTTGATGCCTTGAGTAGGCATGAAGCATTGTTAATATCAATACAAAATGAAGTCATATGGTTTGATGTAGTTAAGGAATTATAATAAATTAATCGATATTTTGGTGATTTTGTGAAACAATGTAAGGACCCTATAGTGGGTCATGGTTCTTTTCATTATTTGATGCATGATGGCTATTTATTCAGGGTAAAGAACTTGTACATCATTTTTGGTTCATTGAGAGAAAATATTATAAGATAATTTGACATTTCGGCTTTGGATGGAAAATCTAGTATAAGTAAGAAAAATCTTCGAAAAATCTTCATGTTGTAGAGAATTATTATTGGTCGAAAGTGAAGCGGGACATAAGTAGGATCATATCAAGATGTAGAGTGAGTGAAATAAATAGGGCCATCCACAAAATACTAGGCTATATATACCATTACTTGTCCCTACATGGCCATGGGTTTATTTGATTATGGATTTCAAATTAGGAATTCCTAACAAATAATGAGGAAATGATTATACCTTTATTATGGTAGATAGATTGTATAATATGTCACATTTCATTGCTTGTAGAAAAATTAATGATGCATCTAGAGTTGCATATTTGTTTTTTTCATAAGTAGTTATGTTGCATGGAATTCCAAGAATGATCACTTCATGTTGTTAAATAATGTTTTTGAGTCACTTTGGGATGACTCTATTCTCAAATGGGAGATAAGAATGCATTTAATTGGATGATTTATTCAATGTGTAAGAGATTATATATACAACGCACTTGTGAAGTAGAGACCAATGTAATAGAAGCGTAAGTGCAGCAAGTTGGTGGACAATTAAATGGACATAAAAACCTGAATTTTACGTACCGCAATCGCAGTTTTATAAATTACGATCACAATTTTTAAACCACGATCGTGGAACTACTTTTATAGGTTCGGTTATTTCTAAACCTAAAACCACGATCATGATTTAAAGCTGCGATCGTGATCTATGAGACAAAAATACGAGACCGACGACTCCTCATTTTCCCCCATTTTTCCTTTCAAGCTGCGATTTCTCCTAGACCTTTGGCACTCGAGCTTTCAATACCACTTAAAAATTACTCTTGGACTTCCGGATCATGCTAGTTTCAACCATGCCACCAAGACAAAGAGGTAAGCCCTCGATTTTGATCTTTTTTTTGCATTCTAGGTTTTTTTGTGATTTTCATGGGTTTTTAAATTTTTTGTTTATGTATACAATTTTTTTGGTAAGTTACTCAGTAAGCTCGTAATCCTACAAACCATGGAAATATTTGTCAAAACCCTCCAAACATTCTTCAAAACCCTCCAAACATTCCTCAAAACCTTCCTCCAAACATAGATGCGCCTCCTGTGGCTCCTTTTGTCCCCACGAAACTGCGGGAACACAAGCTGATATCATTGGAAGAATCCGACAAAATAAAATAGTCATTGAGAAACTTATTCAAAATATGAGACAAAATCATGCCACAAATCCGTCTCGCATGATTTTAGCCAACACATTCTGCAAACATTGATCGTGAAGTCAACTCCACAACAAAAAAATAGACAGATGGAATACCTTTAGAGGTGATTGTAGGCGGTGGTATGTATATAAATTATCCCATGCGGTCGTAAAAGATAATTTTTTGTAAAATATAACATTTGTGCATTATTTTGACACGATAACCAATGCCCCCTACAGTTTACTTGCAAATGGTTCCCAATCCATTAGTGCCACGATGACCGAATCAAGAAAAATTTTGCGGCCGATGGTCGATGGTTTTTTATTATCCACCATGCAACAAAAATGAGATTCCTCTATATTTTTGAAGAAATTATATTGCAAGTTCGTGTTTAATGGGTCCCAAATTATTTTGGATTTTCTAAGTTTTATGGGTGAGGAGGTGGCTCTGCACAGAGTAGACTTAGTGCACGTGTAGGTCAACCAAGGATCCCCCATGTCCCAAATCCCTCACTTCCTTGATTATCCCTCCTATAGTGAAGGAGGTTGTGGAGATTGACACACTACATGCATTGAGGAGCTCACCGACACTCGACACAACATAGTGACCAGATTTCATCTAGTGATGTTGGTGGAGGTGTCAGTTCTAGCACACCACACCATTGTGGATCATGTGGTGCCATATGCACTGCGAGTGAGACATCATTTGCTAGATCACATGATTTCTTTTCTCTAGATGAGATGATGGTGGATGTTTTTGGAACTGGTGCAAATGATCTTGGTCTTTCACAGGTAAATATTAAATAAATATTTAATATATATATATATATATATATATACAATAGTTTAATTCATGTTTGAGATTTTAATATATATGTATTTGATTGTACGTCATGTACATACATGTAAAAACTAATTTTTTATTTTATTTTAAATAGCAAGAGCTAGTGAAGGAAACATCCGGTGTTGACATGCTAGCTACTGCAGTTGGGCATGTTACAAATGTAAGTTTCAAGTTGTACTTAAATTTCAAATTTCATTTGATTGCACTTTTATTATTATAACGTTTCACCTGTACATGTACATATTAATATGTTTGTCTTTTATATGTAGGAGCTGTGGTCATCATCCGCTCCAGGAACTTAGGCTCTTGGCGGCACCTCACATGACTTTTACATAGGTTAGTTTCTCTTTACACTTTGTTTCTAATTGTGGAAGTTCACGTGGATTATACTTTGGGTATGTTAAATGTGGCGAGTCATATAGATTAATATTGATTTGTAAATATTTTTGTATAGCTTATGACCGCTGCCGAGAGAGACTCCTCCATATATGCAGACCTGTGGAGGCTACTATAGATACTACCATAACATCTATGAGATCCACTAACTAAGGTACAATTTTTCAAAAAATTTAAATTTTGGAGGAATTTTTTCTTAAAACTTAAATCTACAATATCAAATTTTGTTCATGAAATATTTAATTTGAAATTTAATTATTTATATGTAGTTTATCCCTCGTGAGTCTCTTTGTTGTCCTGTGATGTCAATGAAAAATTAATAGGGATCATGACATTACGGTAAGATTTTACATGAATTTTAACTAAATTCTAAGTTTCTAAATTTTGAATGTATTTTAAAAATTTGGGTGTTAAAAACCGATTGTTAATGAATGTGTAGGTTAAGTTGTAGGTATGCTTAGACAATCCTAGGACCACACGGATGAAATTTGTAGTGGCATCTCCCTCTACTACATGTAGTGGACATCTACTCTACTACAGAGAGGGAAGATGTTTGGACATTAGATTACTAGGACCTAGATGGATATATATATATATATATATATATATATATATTATATATATATATATATATATATATATATATATATATATATATATATGACACACTTAGTTCGAGATGTACAAATGTTATGAACTTATATTTTTAGAGAAGTGCGTCTAGCACACTTAGTTCAAGATGTACACATGTTATAAACTTATATTTTTAGAGATGTGTGTCCCAGCACACTTAGTGTGATACATTATATATCCATTGTTGGTTTTCATAACGATATTACTTCTATGTTTGATTCGATTTCATTTTCGTGCATGATATCCTTCTATACAATTTTCATAACCATATATTAGTTCTATACATGTTTGACTTAAAATTAAAAAACCACATCCTAGAGCACTACATGGTATAATTGTTCAGCAAACCTATTCCATTTTTAAGAAAAAGCTATTCAATAACGATTCTAGGTTCTCAAAAAGGGCAATATATAATTACTTTTTTCAGTAATTACGTAGGGTGTATGTACAACTCTAATTATTTTGCCGTCTACTAACAATGTGCACATCTTTAAAAGAATGGTTGTGAGGGAATTTCTATGACTAACATTTTTTTATTTTAAAGCTAATACTCATTGTTGCATATCAACTAATGTGAACATTGATAGAAATAAGTGAGGAAAAGTTCATCTTGAACTATATGAATATAATGTTACTATGGTGCAACATTGCATGGTATAATTGTTAAGAAAATAAGGGAAGAAAATTATTATACTTGTACCTTTGAGAGAATATTATGAGTGTACTTTTTGTACACATTTTCAAAGGGAAAATTTTTAAGTGTGGGAATAAATTCTCCATGATGATATTTTAGGTATTGAGAAAAAAGTGGTTATCCTTATTGAGCATTTTGTTTTCCAGTTTTGTGAGAAATTGAAGAATGATTCTCTTTCCTTATTCCCAGAGTAAATATTGTAGAATGTTGAGAAAGTGTTGTCACATTATCATAATGCTTTGACTATAAATATTTATTTTGGTAATTAGGGAGTTGTTTGTGTTGTGTAAACATGTGTGAGTGTTGAGTTATAAAATCCTTGTAGGTATCCATTCTTATGTATCTTCTAAAATTATCTCAATAAGTGTATTGTCATCTTGTAATGTCTTGTTTTCATAGATAATGGATGGTGTGTGTAGGATCATTCTATTATTTTTAAAATTAATAATGGAATGTGTATCGATTGTGTATATGCCATATTTTTGTTATTATTCACTTATTTGTTCTAGAAATTCTTTTAATTCCATTCCCAATGGATTCATGTCATTACTATTAGCTCATATTATCATTTCCTTTTGTTAATACTTATATTCACCTCCATATTTTACTAAAATCTCATTGCATATTTTCAAATCCTTTTAATCTTTTAGCCATGTTAGAACATTGGATTAATGTTCATAAGCCTACATTTGAATACATTGACCTAATATTCAAATAAATTAGGGATATATATCTACAATTAAAATCTATTTGAGTGAAAAATCTTCCTATTTTCAATTAATTGTCACATCTGCATTTCCTTGTTATCGCAAGATAGGGTTATTAGTGTGTAGTGAATCATGGATCTTTGGGGGTGAGAAACATTACAGCTAGTATATAAGATAGGCGTATGCATGTTTATGCTGAAAATGATAAACATGCTTATGCGTAGTTGTGAAGATAATTTTGTAATGATTATTGAGCCTTCTGGCATTCCTCGAGCCTTTGTGGCATAAATGTTTACAAACTCCCTTTCTAGGCATTCTAGGAAATGAACGGAGGCGAGTAGTGAGAGGTCATGCCTTGGGACTTTGTGGCACAAAATGACTTGCTAACATGTCCTGGTGGCTAGGTGAATGCTATAGGATGCATCATTTTGGTGCATGACAATGTCATTATTTCAGGCTACTTCGTTCGGGCGTAGTATCTTAAGATCCTTGAGACCAAAAAAAGGTTCAACTTCGACGGGTGACTACTTGGACTCCGTGGCACCTAGATATTTCTCGTCTAATCCTACACCTTGGCATAGGGACCCTCTATAATAGCATGTATCAGTTTTTCCTTCTCCAATCGGTGCTCTCGCTGCCCTATTGTTTGCAAACATGTGAAATAGTGCAGTTTGAGTCAGTGTAAAGATGTCAAATGCTATATTTTGGAAACCATGGGTCATGGCACAAAATGGACTGAGTCAAAATGTGCGGGTGGCTAGGTGAATGCTAGAGAATGCATCATTTTGGTGTGTGACAACGTTGTTACTTCAGGCTACTTCGTTCGGGTGTAGTCCCTTAAGAGCCCTGAGACCAAAATATCGTTCAACTTTGACAAGTGATTACTAGGAATCCGTGACACCTACAGATGTCTTGTCGAGATCCAAAAATTACCATAAGGACCTCTACAATATACTTTCTCAATTTTTCCTTCTCCAATCGGTGCTCTCGTTGCCTATTGTTTGCAAACGCATGAAATAGTGTAGTTTGAGCTAGTGTAAGGCTGTCAAACACTATATTTTGCAAACCGTGGGCTTTGGAACTGAACCGACTACACCAAAATATCGGGTGGCCAAGTGAACGCTAGAGGATGTGCCGTTTTGGTGCATGAAAATGTCGTTGCTTCAGGGATACTTCGTTCGGGCGTAGTCCCTTAAGAGCCCTGAGACCAAAAAATCGTTCAACTTCGACGGGTGACTACGCAGACTCCATGGCACCTAGAGACATCTTGTCTAATCCTACACCTCAGTGTAGGGACACTCTACAATATCTTGTCTCAGTTTTTTCCTTCTCCAATTGGTGCTCTCGCTGCCCTATTGTTTGCAAACGCGTGAAATAGTGTAGTTTGAGCCAGTGTAAGGCTATCAAACGCTATATTTTACAAGCGTAGTCTTGGCACTAAACTAAGCTGCGTTGAAATGTCTCGGTGGCCAAGTGAATACTAGAGGATGCATATTTTAAGTGCGTGACAATGTCATTGCTTCGGGCTACTTTGTTTGGGTGTAGTCCCTTAAGAGCCCTGAAACCAAAAATCATTCAACTTTGACGGGTGACTACTCGGACTTTGTGGCACATAGAAATGTCTCGTCTCGATTCTACACCTTGACATAGGGACCATATAAAATAGCCTATATCTATTTTTAGCCTTTCCCCAATCAGTACTCTCGCTGCCCTATTGTTTGCAAACGTGTGAAATAGTGCGGTTTGAGCCAGTGTAAGGTTGTCAAATGCTATACTTTGCAAACCATGGGTCGTGGCATTGAAATGACTACTCCAAAACATCCGGGTGGCCAAGGAATGCTAGAAGATTCATCATTTGGTGCATGACAACGTCTTTTCTTCGGGCTATTTTGTTTGGGCATAGTCTCTTAAGAGCCCCGAGAGCAAAAAAATTGTTCTACTTGACGGGTGACTATTCGGACTCGTGGCACCTAAAGATGTCTCGTCACGATCCTACACCTCGGCGTAGGGAACCTATACAATATATTGTCTCGGTGTTTTCCTTCTCCAATCGGTGATTTCTTTGTCCTATTGTTTGCAAATGCCCAAAATAGTGCGTTTTAGCTAGTGTAAGGTTGTCAAACGCTATATTTTGCAAACCGTGGGTCGTGGCATGAACCTTTGATCATGGCCGACACATCAAGGTGGTCATGTTAATGCTGGAGGATATGTCATTTTGATGTGTGACAACGTCTTTGATTTCGGTGTACTTCATTCGGGTATAGTCCCTTAAGGGCCATGAGACCAAAAATTGTTCAACTTCAACGGGTCACAAATCGAGACTCCATGACACCTAGAGATGTCTCGTCTAATCCTACACCTTGGCGTAGAGACCCTCTATAATATTCTATCTCAATTTTTTTCCTTCTCTAATTGGTGCTCGACTACCCTATTGTTTGTAAACGCACGAAATAGTGCGGTTTGAGCCAGTGTAAAGGTGTCAAACGATATATTTTGCAAACCGTGGATCGTGGCATCGAACCGACTATGAACATGCATAGGGATGGTATTATAAACACTTACGAAGGCTTTGTTTGGTTCTCTAAGCTCCAGGTGCTTTTGGTTACCTCCTCCGAGCCAACAATCCCATCCACAGTACATAAATCGTTATTAATTTCTTTTCTTTTCTTGTAAAACAATGAAAGCTTCTCTTAGCTTCAAGAATTTAAAATTATCTACTATTAGTGCCAACCACGTGAAGGTGCTATCTTTTCGCACCACTAACCTACACATCAAAGTGTTAGTCAAAGAAATTTAAGTTTCAAATCAAAACCATACTAGATATATACAAAATACACAAATTTAATAAAATATATGAACTTGAATCTATCTAACTAACAAATTTATATATATCAAAGAAATAATATATACTAGACGTGAGCATTGTAAATTAATTCCAATGAACCATCGGGAATGGATCTACTCGAATCTTTGGATATGATTTCTTCATGATCCGAATCTCGAACCTTCCAAAGAATATTATTATTAGGCCTTCCTCTATATCTATACGATTGAATATTTGTCACTAGAAGTAGATGTGAATATAAGTATTTTCTTGTATGTCTCAAAGTCTTCAAACACCCAAACATAGGATTTTTTTATGGATAGCATCGAAGCCAAGTTCCAAGAACTACCACTAACCCTATAGGGTACTCAATATCTTTTCCATATATAACAAGAGAAGTCAGCTTATTTCTTTCCTCAATGAAACAACATAAGAAATAGTCCATTCCTTCTTCATGTTTCTTCATCGCAATAAGCGAACACATGTCCTACTGAAAAACAAAGGTTGAATAACTCAAATTTAAATTACATATTAAAATTTCAATGGAAATAACTCAATATGAAAATTGTAAATAACCATAAATACCTTGTCGCACCAAAATCAAAATTTCGTCAAAGTCCTTGGATGTTGCAAATTATTATTCGAAACAAGTCGTAATACTTGTGGAGGTTGATAACTAGGAAGCAGAGTTAGAGGCCTACAAATCCATCCATCCACCCATTCTTGTGAATCACACTCAGTAGTGACAAATTCGATACAAGATGCACAAAAACATGTCAAATTTCTTGTCCATGTGGCCCATGAAGTAGCGTATGAGCTACAAAATGAGTGCATATCATTGGACCCAATAAGTGTCATATAATCCTCGTAGTTAGCAATTTGTTGTTCCTCTATCAACCAAAATTATCTACGAACTATGGAATGTTCTTGAGAACCTTGATCCAAGTTTTCAATACACCATTCCACTATGCTCTTTGCATCTTTCAATTTAGCGCCATCTTTGTACTTCAACTCTCTTCTCGCAGATCTCTTTTCACACATGCCCCTGCACCGTCATGCTCTCCTTTTCCATGTCCAGCCTTAGTGAAACTCCAAATATGTTGCACACCCATCTTGACGTGCATCCTACTCATCTAATAAAACATTCGTGTATTCTTAAATTGAGACGTGCAATTATCTGACCATATATAATGTTGTTTGAAGTGGATGTCCCTATCAGACAAGTTTCCATAAAATAACTAGAAACACCCTTGCATAAATTCAGTAGAATGAGTACGATCATCACTAATATAAAATTGGTACTCTCTTAAAAAAATTTGATCATTCTCTGTACTGTCAAGAGAATGTATAAATGTTATATGCACAAAAATGGCAACTTGTACTGAGTTGTAATATTGTGATTGAACCTCCATTTGTGGTTGCAATGTGTAATTCTCTGCAAAATCAACCACTAAAACAATAGTACCAATAGGAAATGTGTCCTTGCATATCTAGAACTCTTTATCCAACCATCGATCTCTGTGTATGCCTAGTATACTCATAAAAATTTCATCCTTAAATTTTCTCATAAATTAAAAAGCATGCATATGTTCTGTAACTAGCTCACACCGTTTATAATCTTTTACATCTTTCAATGGGTATACAACTGATTTATATTTATCAAACTCAACTAAATTATGTCCTATTGCACCTCCAATTTTCTCATGGATGCAACTTTCCAATTTAGGTAATCCACCGCATGTACCACAACTTCCATCTAAACAATCCTGACTATAAAAAAATTATCCAACTTATTTTTCAAAAATATTGTAGGAATGAAATCCCTAGAAGATATTGGTGGAACTTGAACACCACATTCCGATAACATAGTTTTAGAATGAAAATTAGAACGAATATGCAAAAAGTTAGCATAATGCATCATAAATTCAACATGTTACCTACAACAACAAGTGGTGCAAGCGTGGTTGATTTTCACATAGAATGGTTTCAAAATTTCAAAAAAAATTGAGTAATTTTAATTTCCAGATGCTCTTGTTCAAACTTACGAAAAAATTGAGTTTGATTCATATCTAAGAAATGGTTTGGATGTGGTTCACGATTAGTAGAACCAAATCTCTATTTTACAACATATCTTGTATTGGGTGAAATTCTAGTGTTATGATGCCAAAATTGAATAAAAATTCTCTTATAACATCATAATTATCTTTGTCCTTACATGATGCTCTAGTAGAAAATGCCGAAAAATCGGTGTTATTGAGTGATTGAATGATATTTTGTCTTTCAATTACTTTCATTAGAGTTTTTCGATTAACTTGCAATATCAACTTGTTTTCGTAATAAAACACTATTTTTTATTAATTCACTTACAACAATAGTAGCAAGTACACAAAGTACAATATTACTATCCTAGTGTGTCTCTTGACACTAACGAGTGTGATATGCATTATGAAGGTTTTCAACAATTGTAGAGATTTGATCACGTATATTAGATGTTGTTAATCCTAAGGTGTTTAATGCAGGTCTCATTTTAATCAATTTAATCAAAGTAACCAACAATCTGACATCTTTGGGAATCACTTAAAATTTCAAAATGATTATCCCAAATTTTAGTGGCTTTTCTTTCGATTTTCTGTTCATAAAGTTTGTAAGACATTGGTTTCAAAAAAAAATCATCAATTTCAATAAAATAATTAGGTTTATTACATAAAATCATAGGAGGTGTTTTTGTTAAATTTTTCTTGTTTACTGATTATAACCTAAATTTCCTTATTTACATTTTCATTATCTCCTTCAATTTCAACATTTGCTACATCAGGAGTATTTAATTCTTCTTCAACATTGAGAGTAAAAACATCTTCATCACGAGTATTTAATTCAACTTCAACATTCAGTAGAAACATTACCTAGTTCCTCATTGCTTCATAATAGTAGGGATTGAAGATGAACCTCTTCTTGATTCACGAAGATTCTGCATTCACTCAACATTTAGAAATCTAATTTGTTTGGTGTTTTTTACTTAATGACTTCCTTTTTTGACTTCGTTTCTTGTCTCCCATGATGTTTTGCTTTCGGTAAGAAGAAAAACATGTAGAAAAAGATAAAATTTCACAGTAATGCGTACGGTAAGGTCAAATAGTAAAAATCACATGGTAATTTGAACATTGGGATGTGTGTAAATATGATTTAAGAACCACGATCGCACTTTACAAACCACGATCGTGGTTTATAAATCGCAATCATGGTTATTGCTATAAAACCCACGATCACGGTTCTATCTGTATCATCAAATTGAAACCTAAGACTTGGGAAATCTTTATTTTTCCCAACCAAAGCTATGGAAGGTCATTATGAAGTGTAAAAGGTCAAAAAACTTCAAATTTTCTCTTCCATAGACTTGAACCATGCTGAAAAACTGAAAACATTTCACAAAAATGGTGCCATCACGTAGGGGAGACTATTAGCTTTGTAGAAATATTGATTTTAAAGTGAATAGAATAAGATAAATATCATTTTATAATTTTTTACTAACAATAGGTCTTTAAGACATTTTTTCCATGAATGTTCATGTCTACATTTAAGACTGCAACTTTTGTTTCACTTATCAAAATGTGATAAAATTTATACCATCCCAAGCGTAGAGAAATTAAATACACGTTAAAAAAATGATTTCGATATTTTTTGATATAGTTATGGTGGGAAAACAGAAAGCGCTCCGTTTTCTAAATATTTTCAGACCACTTTCAAGGAAAAAATCATTAAAAAACAAATATTGCTCGAAAAAATACAAAATAAAATCCATCTTAAAATAGACAACTACATCTAACTTTTCACCAAATGAAAAAAAAATTAACAAGATTTTTTCATCCAAATCATGGGCAAATGGACTATAATCTTATAGGTAGTTTAAAAAAAAAAAAACCTAAGTCATCTAATTTTAAGTTTTTAAAATAGCTAAACTTGTTTGTTTTTAAAAAAATTAGTAGTTTAGAAACTAGATTCCGGATGCTACAATTCATATTTATATAATTTTTTTAATTTTGAGTGCGTGTATTGCTAATAATCCCTACAATTTGAGATACGTTGTTTTTTCAATATGATGTCCACTTATGACCCCTTTTTTGTCCCCCAACTTACTTAACTTACTCGAATGGAATGTGTATTAGAACTTATAGGTTTAAGGTAGAGGGTCATGTCTAGAATGTAATATTTTACACTAACATTATATGACGACTCATCTTAATAAGTTGAATGTCTCGAATGAGTTGAATGAATGACTCATCATAAAATAAATATTGACTATCATAATATTATTGTTATCCAATTTCACCCCCTCAGGGTTTAATTGATAACATACATCAAATTCTCAAGTCCCAAGCAAATTGATTAATCCAGGTAAAAATCATGTTTCTAAGGTCCCTTCAAAAAAATTTTCTAACTCCTCTATCTAGGTCGAAAAAAAGAATAAGCTCGAGAAAATGTGAGAAATTTGCGAGAAAATAAGCTTGGGCCAGAAAAATTGTGAAAATCGGCTAAGTCCTAGTCCCCGGGACAGTCGGCACATTTGGGACGTCAATCTGCGCAGATCGGCTGAAAAGCCTACGGGCAGCCCAAACAAAGCAAAGGGACATCTGCAGGACAAATGGATGAAATGCCCGAATCGGTGAAAGAAAGAATTTATCCAAGTCCTTCACCGAAGCAAGGGACAAGAGTACGCGGAAGACCCGAACCGGCCGGTTCGGCCGAAACAGGAAACTTTCACACTGGGACATCTAGGCCGTGAATGCGCGGAGGATGTGAACCAGCTGGTTCACTCAAACAGAAAATTTTAGCACAAGGACAAGTGGGACAAAGGGACACGCGGGACGCGGATAGCTGAAGGAGCCGAAAGCCAATCAGATAACGCCACGTGTCACTGGCAGAAAGGGGACGTGGAAGCCCATTTCGGGCGAACCGGAAGAATTTGTCCTAGACAGTTTGGGACATCCGAGACAAAAGGACGGTGGATGTGAAAATCTGGCAGCCGTGGACGAATCACAGCATGACACGTGTCGCCAAGGAAAAAGTCCAAAAAGTCAAAGGGGTGAGTTTTCGAGCACTGATCCAAACCAATGAAATAGTGCCACGTGTCCAAGTTTAAGGGGCCCACAAGAAAAGCCCGTGAAAAGGTGGAGAGAGGGAATTGCTCAGCGAATCAGAGCCTGCCACGTGTCGTCCAGATGGCAGAGTGCGGGAAAAGATTTTAAAACTGTTCTTGCCTGTTTTGTGCCCTAAATCTTCAGACCTTCATATCTTTTGATCCAGAGCTCGGATTTGCACGTTCTTGATATCAACGGAAAGCTGTCAAAATTCTCTACATGATTCTAGGATCAATCTTGAATTTTAGTGTAGTTTGGAGGAGGAAATTAAGAAAACATCTCTGACGCGTGTAATGCTTCAACAACCAACTTTAATACAATGAACAACTCGCCGCTCCTGTTAGACAGCCCGCCCTTTTGCCAAGATCCGCCGCTTGGATCATAATGAGATGATTTAAATGCTACCAAGAAGTGGTTGGAGCAGATTCTGAATTTCCCCTCTCTCCTCTCTCATTTCTTGATATATATTGTAAAGAGGAGCCCTTTTAAGAGGTCGGACATTCTTGTTTTGCATCCTCCCTTCTTCCCTACTTGCAAGAGAATTTGTGGAGCTTTTCAAACCTCCCATATGGATTTTAATTCCATTTTTGCCTCTTGGCCACTGCAATGTACTGTATCGACTCTTGAGCAATATATATATATATGTTTGTGATTGATTCTCAACCCTCTCATGTATTCATTGTTGTTATTTTGATCTCTTATTACAGTTTGGTTACCTATGCATAGTGTTTGTATTGCATCTATGTGGTCTATGTTAGATTTGCAAAACAAGTGTCTAACATTCCTTGGTGCATCACCTCTGTAGTTTAGGTTTTATTCTATGCATTTTCTCACCCTGTCTCCTTGACAAGTTAGATTAGGTTTTAGTAAACCCTCTGCATTTTTGTGTGCATCTGAACAGAGGAATAGGAACCAGCCTTCTCTAGAGAATCCTTTCTCATCTTTACAAGTCCCACACTTGGAGAAAGGATTCCATGTTGTGCAATCACACTAGATGCCTGAACATCAACCTAGAAGCCTGATCTGCATCCAGGGGTGTTGTGAGTCTGCAACAACAGTTTTGGCACGCCCGGTGGGACACTAGAGGTCTCATTTTTATTGCAGAAAATTTTATATGCATCATCATTGCAGTTTTCTTGCTTATAAGAGCTATTGTTTGCATATCTAGCGACTCCAAGGGGAAGAATCAATTGGTTTCAGCAGTGCAGGCCTGAAAACTCATGAGAAGAATCACCACAAGGTCAAGAGTCAGAGAAGAAGAGGTGCTTTGTTTGAATACTGTAGTTATCTCTCGAGAAGAAGGAAAAGAAGAAGAAGGATTCAAAGGTCTCCATCTCCACCAAAGCAGAACTCTCTCAACTCCTCCACCGACAAGCCTTTCTTTCAATATACAAGGGTTTTAAGACCAATCTAGAATGGCTCAGAACAACCCCTACGTCAACTTCACAGTGCAAAGCAGCCCACTTGCTCTCAATGCACAACATCCAGTTCCTATTGCAGCCTTGAAGAACATTCCCTACTTCTTGGAGAAAATGGACTACTCCAGGTGATCATGTTAAAGATATTGCTAACCTTTGTGCAATCCATGAAATCGATGAAATGCAAGTGGCTGTCAAATTACTGGCATCTTCATTCAAGGGTAAAGCATTGCAATGGTTTAGGAGCCTTGGGGTTAGTTCTATTACAAACTAGAATCATCTGTGCATTGCACTTCATGAGTAATTTGGAGAGAAGGGAGACAACTTATCTCTTTTGGAGCAGTTGACAACTATCAAGAGAGCCCCAATGAGCGGTGGTGACTTTAACTTCAGATTTCAAAGGTCTTGGGATAGGATTCGGTGGCGATTAGGCCAAAAGCAGGAGGTGCTTTTCTATATTACCTTAAAGCTTTGAATTCGATATTTCTATGTTAATTCAGTCCATGGGAGGCAAACAATCCCTATGGCTTATAGCATTGCCATTAGAGCCGAAAACTATCTTATTCAAGCTAGTAAAGCGGCTCCTAGGCCTCCTATGCCCTTGTATCCAAACTTAGAAAATCCAAGCACTAGTCAAGCACCCACTTTGGCTCTGTTCCCACTCCTAGAAATCGAGTTCGAATGAAGCTTCCACTTCATCTCCAAGTGCTTCAAATGAACTCTAAGAGGTCATGAAACAGATTTGCAAAATTTGGGAAATGAGTTGGTTACTATTAAGAGCGCAAGCCCAAGGTTTCAGACCTTCTTATCAACCTCAAGCTCAGCCTAATAGGCAGCCATACCAACCACAAAGACCACCTAATCCAACTGCAAATATGAATCAAAATCAAAGCCAAGTAAGGCCTCCTGCCAATAGACCATTCCAACCCTATAATCCAAATGCCATATCTACCTCTAAGGCATTAGTGCCAACACAAAACAACATTGCTCAGGAATATGATTGGTGCTTTCCATGCAACAAGCCTCACAACCAATCCATGTGCTTCAATGGTGCTCTCAATCAAGCACTAATGGTGACAACTACCGGTGTGGAGGGCGAGGGCAGTCAAGGAAACATCCAACAACCAGAAACATTCCAACAGCAATCAGCCCCAAATGACACTACATTGGTGAATGGCAAAGCGTGGAAGATTTACGTGGCATGAATCGACAGTTTCTCAAGGTGTTGTATGAGCCAACACAAGGTCAAAAAGGAGGAATCTGGGTGAAGAACAGCCATTAGCCCTAGCCAATCCACAACCTTCCATGGCTCCACAAATGATTGGCAAGCAGAATCCAGTTTCAAATACACAAGGGCAGCCAAGAACAACCCCTAGGCCAACTCAAATGCCAGTTGTTGCTGCCCACGTGCAGGGAGTAAACATGCAAACCAAAGGACAGCAGAGAGATTCTTCATCACCATTCAGTATCATTGATCAGATGAAGAAGACAAATGTTAACATATCAATGTGGGAATCCCTATCTATCCCAGGCCAAAGAGATCTGCTGCAAGCTGCCATGAAGGATTGGACAACTTCGAATCAGCGGGTTCAGATGCAAGACAAAGTGCTTACAAATGCTGCCCAGCCTGAAGGAAGTCATGGAGGACAACAAGGTAAAATTTTGAAGCCCCCTCCTTTCTATGTTTCATTAATCATTGGGGATAAACTAGTACACAATTGCATGATTGATTCCGGGGCAAGTAGCTCCATGATGCCCAAGCAAATAGCTGATCAGTTGGGTCTCGAATATGAAGTAATATCTAAAGGAGTAGTGCAATTGGATGGGACAGAAATAGCAATAGTTGGGTGATTAAAAACTTGAGTCTTACCTTACATGCATGTCCAAATGTTGTTGTCTTACAAGATGTATCAATCATAGACCTTCCACCACTCTTTGTCGTTTGCTTGTCAAGGGACTTCACAGCCAAGATTGGAGGGTATTTGTCTGCTGATTGGTCTCACATGCTATTTAGAACAAGGTATGGAACTAAGGCCACAATCAGATCCAAACCTATTGCAAACTTCCATATTGAGCCTTACACCCTAAGTCAGATTAATGCCAATTTCTCAGCATTTGATCAAGAAGATCACCCTAGTACTGATGAGGTTGACACCAAGGTTGGAAGTATCCCGGACCTAACTCTTGATGAATGGGCAAACAAGATACATGCTTTTGATCCCTATCAAGAAGTAGAAGAATCTAAGCTGGGAGTCTATTGTATACACGAAGAAAATCAACTGTTCCTAGCATCACCAATCCAAGCCATAATGATGACAATGAGGTATGGTAGCTGTTTTTGATGGATCAAGGAGTAGGCAAGGTGCGGGGAGGTGGAGCCATGCTTGTTTCACCCCAAGGAATAAAGTACTATTTAGCTTTTAGATTTCAATTTTCATTCTCCAATAACACTGCTTGAATATGAAGCCTTGGTGCAAGGGATGCATTGGGCAATCAAGAGAAAAATAAAGAATCTACAAGTCTTTGGGGACAATGAATTGATTGTAAATCGAGTCAAGGGATGGCATGCTTTGCCAAGAATGATCTACTCAAAGCTACAAGAATAGGGTGTGGGACCTCATGGAAGATTTTGAAGGTTTTGGCATCGAATCCATTCCCGGGAAAGAGAATCAAGTCGCGGGCTTGCGCGGTGAGGGGCAGCCTTTGACATTATGAAAAGCATTCAACAAGACAAGGTACAACCAAACATCCACGTGATTGTGAGGCCTTCAGTGCCGGATAACAATGTTAGTTGGAAAGTGTTTGAGAATGACCAGCAAATTGTTAATTTCCTACAAGAAGAAGTTGAGTTCTCTCGGTCAGAATCAAGACAAGTTGCATCAGCAGTATGGTGACCAAGTGGTGCAGTTGAGAACTAACAAATTACCAAAAGGCCTCATAACCTTGGAGTCAATCTTCAACCCGAATGATCAGTTCCGGAAGGAGAAGGCAAACATTCAAGTAAAGGGTGAGGATTCAGAGCCTATTTTAGTGGAAGAAGGCAAAACATTGCAGATTGGCAAAGTAAGTACCTCACAAGAGAAATCTGATTTTGTTCACTTTTTAAGAATTTCCAGATGTCTTCGCTTGGAGCTATGAAGACTTGAGACGATTCAATCCAAATTTGGCACAACATACCATAGAATTAGATCTAGATGCTAAGCCCATCAAGGTAGTAGAGACCAGTTAACCCTCACATTGAGCCTCTAATGAAGAAAGAGCTAAATAAGCTAATAGAGGCAAGCATTATATTCTCGATCAAGCACTCAAGCTAGGGTTTAACTTGGTTCAGTCGGGAAGAAGAGTGGAGAAATCAGGTTGTGTGTGGACTTCCGAGACCTTAATAGGGCATCTCTCAAGGATCATTATCCACTCCTTTCCATGGAGCAAATATTGCAAGTAGTATCCGGTTCGAGAGAGATCTCTCTCCTAGATGGCTACTCAGGGGTATAATCGAGTGATGGTAAAAGAAGAGGACCAATTCAAGATAGCCTTCACAACCAAATGGGGGACCTATGCCTATAAGAAGATGCCATTTGGGTTGTCCAACACTGGTGCTACCTTTCAAAGGGCAATGGACATGGCATTCAAAGGCTTGATCAACAAGATAGTGCTGATATATCTAGATGATATCACTGTCTTCTCAAAGAATGCAGCAGACCATCTCTTTCACCTCAGGCAAGTGTTTCAGAGGTGTAGAAAGTTTGGAGTGTCTTTGAACCCCAAGAAGTGCATCTTTCTTGCACATGAAGGAAAGCTCCTTGGCCATATTGTCTCGAAAGAGGGACTGGCAATTGACCCAGAGAGAGTTGAAGCCATAAGAGCACTGCCATTGCCAAGTCACAAGAAGGCTCTTCAAAGCTTCTTGGGAAGGATCAATTTTGTCCACAGGTTTATCCCAGATTTTGCAGCCCTTGTCAAGCCCATCACCAAAATGTTAAAGAAGAGCATGGCTTTTAAGTGGATAGTAGAAGGCAAGGAGAGTTTTGAGGCAATCAAAGAAGCTATCTCTCAAGCACCAACTCTCATTAACCCAGACTTCTCCAAGGATTTCATCCTCTATGCATTTGGAGGTGATGACACTATCTCTGCCATTCTGGTACAACAAAACAAAGATAATGATGAGCAGCTGATTACCTTTTTCAGCCAGAGCCTAGATGACTGCGAGGTGAGGTACTCTTTTATTGAAAAGCATGTACTTGCAGTAATCAGAAGCTTGAAGAAATTCAAGCATTTAGTCTCAAACAACAAGGTCCAGTTGCTGGTCTCACATGCTGGAGTTAAAGACTTCCTCCTCAACAAGGATTTGAATGAGAAAAGGGCAGGTTGGATCACCCGTGTCATGGAGTATGACATTGATATCAAGATCACCAAGCTGGTAAGAGGGAAAGGACTATGTGAGCAGCTGGTTTTGGGGAAGCAAAAGGAAGTATGCAACGAAGAAGAGGTTGTTTTGACAGTCCAGGACAATCATGAGCCAAGTGGCAATCAAGAAGAAGATGATGCTTCCCCCACTCCTTGCTGGACCCAAGATATTATGCACTTCCTAGGTACAGGCCAGTGCCCCCTAGAGATGAACAAGACCCAAAGGAGACACTTCAGGTTGCAGGCTGTTCCGTATGCCATTGTTGATGGAGTTTTGTTCAAGAAAGACGTGAATGGAGTGCTGCTGAGATGCATTAGCACAGATCAGATTCAAAGGGTGTTGGAAGAGTTTCATGGTGGACCAGCTGGTGGCCATTTCGCACCAAGAGTGACAGCTCTAAAAATCATGAAGGCTAGTTATTATTGGCCTAAAATCTTCAGTGATTGCTATGCATGGATCAAGAGGTGTAAGAATTGTGCATTCTTCACAGGAAAAGAGAAGTTTTCTGCCCTTCCATTGCATCCAATCTCAGTTGACTAGCCATTCATGCAATGGGGTTTGGACTTCATTGGAGTAATTAACCCCAATTCAAACCAAGGGCATAAATAGATTTTGTGACCACCGACTACTTCACCAAATGGATAGAAGAAGTAGCACTCAAAGAGGCAAATGAGTGTAGCATCCTAGACTTTTATGAGGGAATAACAACCAGATTTGGTGTACCGCCACAATAATCTCACGATAATGCATTGGCATTCATTGGATCTGTCATTACCAATCCGGCACTATGATAATTCTTCACCGGGAACTCCTCATGCTATGATTATTTACTAATGCACAACCTTTAGTTTGGTGGATGTAATTTGGAAACAAAACAACAACATAACACAAGAATACCATCGACTATGATAAGACAGAATGATGACAAATCTGAAATATCAAAATAAATTATAATATTAACATGAAACTGTTATAATCTCACCCATGAGGTACTTCAAGTGTTATTGACTTCACTTGCCTTTCACCAAGACTATGGGAGAAACTTTACAATTACACCTCTTAATGGCTTCTTCAACACACCTTTAAACTGATGGCTTCCTTCGCACACTTCCTACAATATTTCTCACTACTTCCTTCTATGCTAAATGAGGGGGGTGGCCTCTTTATTTATAGAACTTCCAGGATTATCCATCTTATCTCTAAGATAGGATAAGAAATCCACTCTGACGAATCATATTCCATACCTTAACTCTTATATGTACATGTAAGCTTATCTTTTAAGATAAGATAAACCTTATCATTTTACATGGGTTCCACATTTTTAGACTTTTTACAAATAAAATACACAAAATATTTATGACCTCACTCCTTGTCCTTATTACCAATATAATATTTCTAATTCCTAATCATGTAGACCCTACTTCTCTAATTACCCAAACTTTGACATTTTAACATTACCGGACCACTTACGACAAATATTTACTTTTACAACATTCCTATTGTACTTTGACTATTACCGTACTCCACATTATTGGTGGCACCGTACTGATGGCACCGTTATCTTCTATTAGACACTACTACTAATTATACTTAACAACATCCTATTCCTAATACATACATTAATGAAATAGAAATTATAGAGGAAAATTTTAGTGTCGACATCTTCCCCCTTCCTAGCTTCTACTCCGTCCTCGGAGTAGACTATTCTAGTGCTTGGAAAATCTTCAACTTGTCGTGGTTGACCCATTTTGTAATGGGAGTGCCATCCAATTCCTCCAGTTGGTACATACCATTTTCATGCACAACTACTATTTTATAGGGCCCCATCCATTTTGGAAGAAATTTTCTCTCTTTTTTTTTTGTATCTGGAATCATATACTAGAACCAAGTCATTCACATGAAATGGAGACCACCGGATCTTTTGATCAAATTATTCCTTCTGCTTCATTTTCTTCTTATAGCTTGTATCCTTAGCTATTTCCCTCATTTCCTCTAGCAAATGAAGATGTACCAACCTTTCTTTTACTGAATCACTTTCATCCATCCTTTCATTTTTCATAACTCTCACAGTGGGAATATCAAACTCAATAGGAAGAACTGGATCAATGCCATAAGCCAACTGAAATGGGGAGTATCCTGTTGCTGACTTTGATGTTGCCCTATATGCCCACAATGTTGCATGAATCTTTTTATCCCACTTATGTACCTGTAAGGCTGCATCTTTTGCTAGAATTTGACACAACACAATTTGTTCATTCCACCTGTCCATTTGTGCTTGGCTTGTATGTTGTTGCCTTCATATGCTTAATAGAAAACTTATTGACTAGGGCTTCTACCACCTCATTAATGAAGTGGCTTCCTTGATCTATTACAATTTCTAATGGACAACCAAATCTGGTGACAATGCGTTCATATATGAACCTTGCCACTTCATCCATGGAAGTTGTTTTCAATGGCCTAGCTTCAACCCACTTGGTTAAATAATCTGTGGCAACTACAATATACTTATTTTGGCGTGATGTAGTTAGAAGTGGACCTACAATGTCTATTCCCCACTTTTCAAAGGGACCAAGGGGAAGAATAGGACATAATGGAGCTGATGAAGTCTTACGGTTACCATGTGTTTGACAAATATCACATGTCTTACAATAATTATAACAATCTTTAAAAAGAGTGGGCGGTGATAACTTGTATCCAAGATCCTTCTTGCTGTAAGTTGTCCAGAGAAGTTCCCTCCACATGTACCATTGTGGAATTCTTCTAGCAGTTCCTTCCCTTGATCACGTCCAACTGCCCTCTTATACTGTCCATCAGGTCCTATTCGAAATAATACTCCATGCAGAATAGAATATGGATGATTGGCTTGAGTAATCTTTCTCTTAGTCTTTGCATTGGCACCATCAGGAAACTTGAATTCATTCAGATAATTCCAAATATCTATGTATTCACTAGGGATTGTGTCAAGGGATAACAATGCTGCATCGGGGAAATCATCATCATCACAAGATGATCCTAAACCATCATAGGCTCGAGAGAGTGCATCTGCATTGACATGCTTCTTTCCTGGCCTATCTATAATATCAAATTCAAACTCTTGTAGCAAAATTATCCATCTTGCTATCCTCCCTGATGGGTTAGGCTTATTTACAATATATTTTAGAGCCTGATGATCTGTTACAACTAGAAATTTTTTCCCTAGCAAGTAATTTCTAAACTTCTTTACAGCAAAAATGATAGCCAGAGCCTCTTTTTCGATTACATGTGATAATTTGCCTCAAAGACCGCTCATTTTTTCTGCTCCCAAAGTAAATTGGATGTTCATTCCCATTTTCATCCTTTTGGCTCAAAGTACTTCCTAGTGTTGTATCTGGAGGCATCGTGTACACAATGAATGGCTTGCTCTAATCTAGATTCTTCAAAATAGGTGAAGACACCAGGGCTTCCTTCAATTGTCCAAAAGCTTCATGCGCCTTATTTCCGGTTCATAAGTAACATCCTTCTTCAAGAACTGGGTTAGTGGCTGTGCAATCTTTGAGAAATTCTTGATGAACCTTCTATAGTAACCCACATGGCTTAAAAATGATCTCAACTTACTTCTATTCATAGGAAATGGTAAATCTTTGATTTTTGAAACTTTATCAGGATCAGTACCAATACCATCTCTGGATATAACATGCCCTAACAAAACACCTTTAGAACATCCAAAGACACACTTTGTAGGGTTTAGTGAGGCTTGTGCTTCATCTAACCTTTGAAATGTTGTCTCCATTTGGTGCAGGTGGTCCAACTTACTCCCATAGATGCAAAAATCATCCAGAAATACTCTGATGAAGGTCCCAATGTAGGGTTCGAACACCCTATTCATCAAACGCTGGAATGTTGTTGGAGCATTACACAACCCAAAAGGCATAACTCTATAAGCAAACATTCCCCAAGGAGTGGTGAACGTGGTCTTCAGCTGATCTTTCTCTGCTATACGAACTTGGTTGTAGCCGCTATATCCATCAGCAAAACTATAGCACTCCTGGCTAGCTACTTCGTCCAAGATCTGATCTGAAAATGGAAGAGGGTAATGATCCTTCTTTGTTGCCTTATTGAGCTTCCTGTAATCAACACAAATGCGTAGCTTCCCATTCTTTTTTATTGAGATCACAATGGGAGAAACCCATTCTGAATTCTCCATAGCAAATATGAATCCTACATCAAGCAACTTATCTATTTCTTCTTTTACAGTCTTGGAAAAATTAGGATTCATTCTATATGGCATTTTCTTTATGGGCTTAGCACTATCTACCAGCTCAATACAATGTTCTAGCCAACTTACTTGACGGAGTTAATTGTAATCAAAAGTGAATAGGTGTATTTACCTTCAAAAGAGCTGGAGGTAGGATTCCTTCTCACTCTCCATCACAAAGATCACCAATCTTTATTTGTTGGAGACGATCATCAACTTCTTCTTCAGATAATTTTATGGGGTCATGAGTTGGTGTGACTAGAAGGATATCCATGACTGAAACATCCACCTCACTTTCTTCATCTTCAGTGTCCACTTCACTGGTACTAGAGTAATCAGAGGATGTCCAATCATCAGTTTCATCACTTGAATCCATAGGTTCTGCCTTATGATGTCGAGGGATCACATTTATCTTCACCCTCTCTCTACCACGTCCAAGTGTCATGAAACCTTCATTCCAGTAGTTTCTTGCATGAACTCTCCTTAGCCATGGTCTTCCCAACAGCATTGGGTACGCATGCAAGCACCATTTTTCATCACCTGAAAGTCTACCACACATATAACACCCATAACTGATATTGCCACATTTGAAACTACACCTTCTGGTTTAGTTTTTCCTTTATTTAATGACCTTAACATGATTGTTGGAGGGCGATCAATTTTTAACCCCAACGTATTCATTAAAGACTCGGTCATTACATTAACTGCATCACCTCCATCAACTAAGACATCATGAATTGAAATACCAGTACATAATACCTCAGCTTGTGGAGCATAGGGATCCACTTCTACCTCTAAAACAGGGGACCTCAACCTCCTTTCTTCATCGAGCATTGAGTCCACTTCACAGCCTCCCGCCTCTTCTCGAAGATATAGCCAAGAGTTGACCATATGTAATATTTGCAGCCTTTTGGACAGATCTTCCAAGATGGAGTATGGTCCTTGCCTCCCGTGAAATAAGAAAATCTTGCACACCCAACTTTCTTCTCCTATGTTTCTTACTAGTTTCTTCTTTCATCTTCTTAGGATCATTTCCATCTTGATTATCTTTTTCTTTCTTTCTTTTTGTTACAAACACATCTACTTCATTATTTCTGCTCTTATCTACTACATCAAAAGAATTCAAGGTGCTTTTCCTTTATCATTATCTCCTTTACGGATGTAGAAGCTCTATCTGGACAATTATACTTATAATGACCCTTTTATAACAACCATAACAAACAACTTCAGAAATATTTCTTTTTGGACCTCTATCTCCTCCCGAGAACTAAATTCCTTTCCTGAAGAAGATTAATAGTTAATCGACCCATCTTTTTAGCAGATCTTCATACTTAGTAGATGTACTAGGAGAAATATTTGTGCTCACCGGGAGTGGTTCAGGATTCGGACCAAAGGTGCTGGTGTAGGCTCTACTTTAGCAACAATTTCTTTGGGCTCCTCTTTCATGCTTTCTTCTTGCCTTCTTACAATCTCCTTTGCTTGTTCAATGGTATCTGGGTGGTCATACTTCACTCGTTGTCTGATCTCCGGCTTCATCCTAAGAATGAAGTGCTTACAGAGGAGATTATCCACACCATTCATCAACCCATCCGCTAGTCCTTCCTTCCGGATCTGGGCATCGAGCTTCCTCCTTAGCTCTAGAACATGAGCATGATAATCCCTTATCTTCTCCTTCTCTCCTTGGGATAGCTTTGTGATCTCGATCATGAGATCTGCATATTTCTGTTGTTCACCAAATTCTTCAAGAAAACTTTCAGTTAATAAATCCCATGAATTTTTCACATTATCACCTAGTGTTTCAAACCACCTAAGTGTTGAACCATCCAAAAAGGTAGGAAAAAATTCAGTCCATTGTTCCCTTCTTATAAGGCCATTACAAATACAAGATCGCTTAAACTCTTGAATGAAAGAAGAAGCATCTTCATTAGATTGAGCTGAAAAAATAGGAATCTTTCCCATTTTCAAAAGTAACCACTGTGAAATACCAACTCACAAGTACAATCAACAAGACTTATGTGTACAAATAATTGGAATCACTATACTAGAAAGTGACTTTACACCTTTCTACAGTAAAATAGAAATGACCACGGTAAACTATGGTAAAACTTGACTTATCGGTAAAACTGACTTTACTGTGGTAAACACTATTCACGGTAAAAAGTGAAGTTACTGCGGTAAATACTATTCACGGTAAAAAGTGAAGTTACTGCGGTAAATACTATTCACGGTAAAAAGTGACTTTACTGCGGTAAATACTATTCCAGCAAAAATGACTTTACCATGGTAACTACTATTCATGGCAAAAATGACTTTACCATGGTAACTACTATGCACAGTAAAAACAAGGTTACCCTCTAATTGATTTTTGACTAAGTGGGAATATCTCTCCAGAAAATCCACCAACGAGGAATGGTCCCGGCAACGGAACCAAAATGTCATCACCAATCCGGCACTATGATAATTCTTCACCGGGAACTCCTCATGCTATGATTATTTACTAATGCACAACCTTTAGTTTGGTGGATGTAATCTGGAAACAAAACAACAACATAACACAAGAATACCATCGACTATGATAAGACAGAATGATGACAAATCTGAAATATCAAAATAAATTATAATATTAACATGAAACTGTTACAATCTCACCCATGAGGTACTTCAAGTGTTATTGACTTCACTTGCCTTTCACCAAGACTATGGGAGAAACTTTACAATTACAACTCTTAATGGCTTCTTCAACACACCTTTAAACTGATGGCTTCCTTCGCACACTTCCTACAATATTTCTCACTACTTCCTTCTATGCTAAATGAGGGGGGTGGCCTCTCTATTTATAGAACTTCCAGGCTTATCCATCTTATCTCTAAGATAGGATAAGAAATCCACTTTGACGAATCATATTCCATACCTTAACTCTTATCTGTACATGTAAGCTTATCTTTTAAGATAAGATAAACCTTATCATTTTACATGGGTTCCACATTTTTAGACTTTTTACAAATAAAATACACAAAATATTTATGACCTCACTCCTTGTCCTTATTACCAATATAATATTTCTAATTCCTAATCATGTAGACCCTACTTCTCTAATTACCCAAACTTTGACATTTTAACATTACCGGACCACTTACGACAAATATTTACTTTTTACAACATTCCTATTGTACTTTGACTATTACCATACTCCACATTATTGGCGGCACCATACTGATGGCGCCGTTATCTTCTATTAGACGCTACTACTAATTATACTTAACAACATCCTATTCCTAATACATACATTAATGAAATAGAAATTACAGAGGAAAATTTTAGTGTCGACAGATCCAAGGTGACCGAGTGGGCTGTTAAGAACGGTATTTACCTAAGCACTTCATCGAACTATTACCCTCGGGGTAATGGCCAGCCGAGTCTACAAACAAGAACTTCTTTGAGGATCATTAAGAGAACTCTTGATGAGAATCGAGGTCTTGGCATACCAAGCTGAAATCAGCCTTATGGGCTGATAGAATCACTCCCAAAAGATCCACGGGTAACTCTCCATTCGGGCTTGTCTATGGAAGAGAGGTAATATTACCCATGTCACTTGAGTTGCCAACATTGGAACTCATGAAGTAGCTGGAGTTACTTGAGTTTGAGCCCATGGAGGTGAGGTATGCAGAGTTGATGGAGCTGCAAGAGATCAGAAATCAGGCATCCCAAGCGATGGAAAAGGATCAAGCTTTGATCAAGAAGACCTTCGATAGGAAGGCCAAAGGTAGATCTTTTCAAGTTGGAGATCTAGTGTTGAAATGGGATGTGGACAGAGCAAAACCGGGAAGGCATTCAAAATTTGATGCCATTTGGAGTGGCCCATACGTGGTCACAAAGTGCAAGAACAACAATGCTTTCCAATTGGCCTCATTGGATGGTGAAGAACTGCAGATTCCAGTCAATGGAATCTACCTCAAGCATTGCTTCTAGAGGGAAGTTCACTACCTCTGTAAATATTAGATTAAATTTTCTTTCCTCCAAGTGCTTGTGCACATTGTTTTGCTGTAGGTTAGCTTTGTTTTCCCTAAGTGCTTTGGCACAGCTCGCTGTCCGTGGAGATGTTTTGCAGTCCTTGCTTTCATCTGGTAACATTCCATCTTCCTCCTTGCACATCCTGAGTCAGTTAGGGTCCTAAATAGAATATTCGATGACTCCATGCCCAATGGACTACTCCAGGTAACTGGTCTTTTCATCTAGCAGGTAGATGACCCCGTTGAGTCACCAAATTGTTATCCAATTTCACCCCCTCAGGGTTGAATTGATAACATACATCAGAATTCTCAAGTCCCAGGCAAATTGATTAATCCAGGGCAAAAATCATGTTTCTAAGGTCCCTTCAGAAATTTTTCTAACTCCCCTGTCTAGGTCGAAAAGAACAAGCTCTGAGAAAATGCGAGAAAGTTGCAGAAAATAAGCTTGGGCCAGAAAAATTGTGAAAATCGGGCTTGGGACATTTGGGACGTCAAGGCGCGGATCGGCCGAAAAGCCTACAGGTGGCCCAAATAGCAAAGGGACATCTGGGACAAATGGACGTGAAATGCCCGAATCGGCCGAAAGAAAGAAAATTTGTCCAAGTCCTTCACCGAGAGCAAGCGGGACAAGAGTACGCGGAAGACCCGAACCGGCCGGTTCGGCCGAAACAGGAAACTTTCGCACTGGGACATCTGGGCCGTGAATGCGCGGAGGACGCGAACCGGCTTGGTTCCCCGAAATGGAAAATTTTAGCACAAGGACAAGTGGGACAAAGGGACGCGCGGGACGCGGATAGCCGAAGGAGCCGAAAGCCAATCAGATAACGCCACGTGTCACTGGCAGAAAGGGGACGTGGAAGCCCATTTCGGGTGAACCGGAAGAATTTGTCCCAGACAGTTTGGGACATCCGGGACAAAAGGATGGTGGACGTGAAAATCTGGTAGGCCCGTGGACGAATCACAGCATGACACGTGTCGCCAAGGAAAAAGTCCAAAAAGTCAAAGGGGTGAGTTTTCGAGCACTGATCCAAACCAATGAAATAGTGCCACGTGTCCAAGTTTAAGGGGCCCACAAGAAAAGCCCGTGAAAAGGTGGAGAGAGGGAATTTCTCAGTGAATCAGAGCCTACCACATGTCGTCCAGATGGCAGAGCGCGGGAAAAGATTTTAAAACCTGTTCTTGCCTGTTTTGTGCCCTAAATCTTAGACCTTCATATCTTTCGATCCAAAGCTCGGATTTGCACGTTCTTGATATCAACGGAAATCTATTGAAATTCTCTACATGATTCTGTGATCAATCTTACATTTTGGTGCAGTTTGGAGGGAGAAAATTAAGAAAACATGTCTCGACGCATGTAATGCTTCAACAACCAACTTTAATACAGCAGACAGCTCGCCGCTCCTGTTAGACAGCCCGCCGTTTTGCCAGGATCCGCCGCTTGGATCATAATGAGATGATTTAAATGCTACCAAGAAGTGGTTGGAGCAGATTCTGAATTTCCCCTCTCTCCTCTCTCATTTCTTGATATATATTGTAAAGAGGAGCCCTTTTAAGAGGTCGGACATTCTTGTTTTGCATCCTCCCTTCTTCCCTGCTTGCAAGAGAATTTGTGGAGCTTTTCAAACCTCCCATATGGATTGTAATGCCAGTTTTTGCCTCTTGGCCACTGCAATGTACTGTATCGACTCTTGAGCAATATATATATGTTTGTGATTGATTCTCAACCCTCTCATGTATTCATTGTTGTTATTTTGATCTCTTATTGCAGTTTGGTTACCTATGCATAGTGTTTGTATTGCATCTATGTGGTCTGTGTTAGATTTGCAAAAAAAGTGTCTAACATTCCTTGGTGCATCACCTCTGTAGTTTAGGTTTTATTCTATGCATTTTCTCACCATGTCTCCTTCACAAGTTAGATTAGGTTTTAGTAAACCCTCTGCATTTTTGTGTGCATCTGAATAGAGGAATAGAAACTAGCCTTCTCTGGAGAATCCTTTCTCATCTTTACAAGTTCCCACACTTAGAGAAAGGATTCCATGTTGTGCAATCACACTAGATGATGCCCGAACATCAACCTAGAAGCCTGATCTCGCATCCGGCGGTCTTTGTGAGTCTGCAACAACAATTATATGTTTCAAGATCCATGAAATGGTATTCCTTCAAGGTAGTATTGTATCCCAAAAATATACACTAGAGTATCTTTAGTTCAATCTTATTCCTTTTCTCATCTGGGAAATGCATATATGATGTATAGCCAAATAGTATAAGATGGGAGATCAAAGTCTTGTGATTACTCAATAAATCTTCTAGTGATTTTTCCTACAAGATATTTATAGGTTCTTCGTTCAAAATATACACAACTATCTGGACTAATTATACTTAAAGTTTGTTCTTCAACTTGCTAGTGGAAAGTATGCAATGAGACATCTCCATGACAGTTTGATTATGACATTTTGGAATGTACCCCCAAACAACTCAAAATTTTCCTTGCCAAGAGACTTGGTGATTATACCGATTACTTGAGAATCTGTTAATTAGTACTAGAGCTCGATGTGGTGGTTTAACACTTGTTCTCAAATGTAATGACATTCAACCTAAATGTGATTTTTTCAGTAATGAAAAATGGGATTCTTTACAAGCTTCAACACACCGGGATTATCGCAATAAAGGATAGGTGTTTTTTTCCTTAAGAATGTCCATATCATCCAAAATAAATATAACCAAATAGCTTCACACAAAGCTCCTTTTGTAGTACAATACTCTTCCTCATTGGATGAGAGAGAAGGAATAATTTGAGTTTTAGTAATCCACAAGATGGGTCTAGATTCAAGATGAAAATAATATCTTGAAGTTGATTTCTTGTCATCAACAAATCTACCATAGTTTGAGTCATTATATCCCTATAATAATAAGTTTTGGTTCTTTTGATATTGCATACAATAATCAAATCTATCTCAGAAACATCTCAAAATATTATTTTCAACTACCTAAAGGCATTTATTCGACTCATGCATGTATCTAGAAAGACAATTGACAAAAAAACATACATCTTGTTTAGTATAATTAAACCAAATGAGACTCCTATCAAGTTGTCTGTAGTCAGTAGCTCAGCTACTTGAGGCGAATCCTGATATATACAAAGGTATAAAAATTTATCCACTTGGAGTTAACACACGCTTATAATCATACATTCCATACTTTTTAAACATTTTCATTAGATATTTCAACTACGATATAAATATGTGATTCTTCTTCTACCATATTTTGAAGCCATGATAGTAATGAAGTAGCCCAAAAATTTTCATATCAAAGTATTTATTTTTATCATTGCATATATCTGCGATTAGATTGATTGTTGAGCTCCCAATGATCACAAGATCATCCACATACAAAATAATATTGACAATATTTATGCCCACCTTATTAATATACAAATTTAAATCTTAATGGCAGCGGTTGAATCCATGTTACAATAGGTGATCATCTATTTTAATGTACCATGCACTGGGTGCTTGTTTGAGTCCATTGATTTAATTTAATTTGAATTATTTAAATCTAAGTATTGGAGAGTAATTGATGTATAAATGATAAAATGCATAAATGAAATAGAAAAACTAGGACTTCAAATATGAAACCCTAAGAAAGAGAGGAGATAGAAACACTTATAAGGAATTGATTTGGGCGGGAGAAGAAAATGATTTTGGAAGATAGAAGTGATTAGTAGGATGAAAACAATGTCATAATTAATCTTTGTAAATTATGTGACTCATAAAAAATGACAGACAAGTGCGTGTATAGAAGGACAGTTCACCCAGGTACTAGTGAATGGATCTAAGCTCCTTTTCTCATGTAAAAACTCTAGGTATTCTTTCTATTGTGTTGCTTAAGGTATCACAATTATCCTCTATGGGTCACTTGTTGTTCATAATATGATTGCAGAAAGTACATATACCGTGCAAAAGAGATGTTCACATGTATAAGCCGATAAACAACATCAAACCAAATACAAAATGTAGAATGGGAGTCAAACTAACCACGGAGGTTACCCCAAGAGTGAACTCACAACCAATAATTGCATTATATCTCAAACTCCATGTAATTCTTGTGAGTGTGTGTAGAAATTGTGCCCTAGGATGCCCTTGTGAGATTTTCAATTGATAGTGGGTTATAGCTAGAATGTAGCAATGTAGTAGAATGTGTGGATGGAGTAAAAAAACTTACCCTTCCTTTGATTTGTATGTAGAGTACATGTATATTTTCCATTCAATGGATGCATTGGAGTGCTTTAGGTTCCTTTTGAATGAAATCTTAGGTGATGATACCAGTATTTAGTGTTTGGTCCTTCATTTAGAAAAAGTAACTATGTATTTATATGATTACCTTATTTGAATATCATAATATACAATTGGAAGGCCAACCCATAAGTGAAAAATATGCCCAAACGATAAAAAAGACCTAAAAACAACGAGTAAGGTAAGAAAGGGTAAGGGCACCCAGAGGGGATGGGAGTGCCTTGGTGGTTATGTGGGAGTTGTTGGTAGTGCTTTGAACCCGTTTCAGACATTGTTTTTGCTACTCATGTGAAGAATGGGTTTCTAAAGGACAAAGATAAATGAAAAATTATCTATGTAAATCATTTTTCTTATGTAAAGATTCTTCTTTCTCATCATCCATTGTGAGAGAAATTTGTAAGAGGAGATCGATACTAAATCTTATTTTATGGGAATGAATTAAATAACACCTCATCATAAAATAAATCTTGACTATCATAATATTATATGTTTCAAGAACGATGAGATGATATTCCTTAAGGTAGTATTGTATCCCAAAAATATACACTAGAGTGTGTTCATTTCAATCTTATTCCTTTTCTTATGCTGGGAAATGCATATATGATGTATAACCAAATAGTATAAGAGGGGAGATTGAAGTCTTTTTATTACTCATTAAATATTCTAGTGATTTTTCCTAAAATATATTTGTAGGTTCTTCATTCAAAATATCACAATTGTGCGGACTAATTATACTTAAAGTTTGTTCTTCAACTTGCTAGTGGAAAGTATGCAATGAGACATCTCCATGACAATTTGATTATGACACTTTGGAATTCCATCTGGTTGTGGTTTATAGGGGAAGTCAAGTGTTACGTGATTCGTAATGCTTTAGGAATTCCAAGAATTTATTTGATATGAATTCCCCCCTCGATTTGAGTGGAGGACAAGAAGGGGTTGCTTGGTCTTTTGAAAAACTTATTGATAAAAGGCCTAAAAATTTGTAAATGCTTCACTATTATTCTAGAGTAAGAACATCTCAATCTTGTAAGAATTTTCATCTATCAACAACTGGAAGTATTGAAATCACTTAAAGGAAACAAGAAATGGTATGTACTTATCGGTATGAATGTCCTCAAGATGGTTCTTAGCATGGAAGGTACTGGCTAGAATGGATCCTAATTTTTTGTTCCTTTTGGACATCTAGAACATATAGGTAAGGAGTGGGAGAGTGGAGGAAGTCCTCATACCATCTTCTTGGAACATATTTGATAGAGGGATCTGATATTAAGGTTCCCATATCAATAATACAAGAGTGTAGTAGAATCCACTTTGTAGAGGTAAATACAACAAATAAAGAGGATGAAACCGCATCCAGTTTTAATAAATGATACTTTAAAAATATCTAGTAAGAAACGCACTGTTTTGAAATAAAACATGATTTGATTCAATTATGGAAAATTAACTCCACTTTGAGCTTTTAATTTAAGATATGAGAGACATACATGATATTTATGGTCGGGACATGGATGTAGAGAACCTTTGTTAGGGTACAACTTCTTGTCCTAAGAGGAATGGTGATAGTTCATATTACTTTTGTAAAAGAATCCTTGTTATTTGCAGATGTGAACCTGATCTCCAATGAATTGATCAAGTAAAATTAATGTAGCCAAATTCTAAAAAAACTCAATATACTATAAATAATATAAACTCCAAATGAAAATAGATCTCCTTCTTCATTATAGAATCATGAATTACAATGTTTCCTAAATAGGAAAACAACACACAACTGGATTTGCAAAGAAAACTCTAACTAACTTTGACTAAATCTACTCTAGGTGGTGGAAATTACTATTTTTAGTAGTTTACTAGAACCGCTATTCATAGTAAGTTTGCATTCTTATTCATACGGGCACAAAAATTGCCACGTATCTTCTACATGCCTAAATTAGAGGAATTGTCAACTTTCCCACTCATAATGCAACTAAAAGACTAAATGACTAATGCATCTTCACATTTTTTGTAGGAAAACACGCAAGTATGCTAACCTACGTGCAGACGTCAATCTGTTAGTGCAAGCATCCATTTGTTAGCGCAAGCATCATTCGTGAGTGCAAGTGCTTTGTCTTTACCACTAGCGCATATGCCAAAACATTAGCACACACATTTCAACGTTGGTGCATACGCCTCTTGGTTGGCGCACATGCTTTGTGAAAATTTTCAGATCTATTTTACCCTATAGCGCATACGCTAAACCCTTGGCGCATACGCTAAACCCTTAGTTTATACACTATAACCTTGGTGCACATGCCTCTCGACTGGTGTAGGTCTCTTGTATATTTTCGGCACCTTTTCCCATTAGCGTACACAATTTTCCAAATGGCTTAAACACTTTTCTAGTAGCATAGGCATCTTATCTCAAAGCACATGCACATTTTTTGTCTTTTAGTATTGCTCGTCACTCTGTTAGCGCACACGTTGTATTGTTGGTGCACACACCTCTCGGGTGGCATAGGTGCTATCGATTTTCAAAACATATGGGTGTGCACATGTCCTAACATTTGTGCACATGTCCTATCCTGCGTGTAGGCACCTTAGTGCAAATTTACATGTTGGTTTTGTGATTTGCATGTTTTATATGCTTGGTTACTAACTTGTTTGTAGGATTTTGTCTGATTTGCATGTTTCAGTTTTCAAATTTTGTTCGAGTTATGCTCAAATAGTTAGAAAACTTGATATACTTTTAAAAGGAGTAAGAATCATGTATGCTCATCTCTCGCATCCTTTTTGGGTGATCTTAGGAATCAGAAACGACTCTTGTTCTTTGTGATCACTTTTGAGAAAGTTAAGTTTGTTCATGCTTAGTTAGAAAATCAGTTAGACTTGATATGCATGTTTTCCATTTGATATTTGCATAGATTACTTAAAATAAACACCACGTATGCTCTTCTCTTGCATCCTTGGATGATCTTGAGAATCAGAAATGATGTTTGTTCCTTGCATGGAAAACTACTAATATCGTTGTGTAGGACCTAACGCTTGTCGAAGAAAGGTGGAATCGAAATGAAGAAAAAAACTTCTAATACATGTGTTTTTGTAGATTGCCAAATGGTGTGCCACTTTGAAACCACATTAAATTAAAAAGATAAAAACACACCACATTCAAAACACTATATTTGTAGGTTTTGGAAAAGGGTACGTCCCTCTCTGCTCAACTAGAATGTAACCCCTTTGGCATAACACCTTAAGCTATAACAATGGGGGTGGTTCCAGGAACCCTAAAGTAGTCCACCATTGAGTAACCTCATGGATGAAACAGAAGTGCCTCGCTTACCCACCTGACTAGTATGCCTTGTGAGTTAGCGTTACAAAGTTGTCTATATGGAGACCCCAGGAAGAGCACACGTGGACGCACTAGTTTCCCTTTGTGCTTGGAGGGGGTAAAGTAAAGCTGAGATACTCCTAGATATAGTCATTGCGACCTAGGAAAATCAAGCTCTCTTAAGACGACTTTGTAACACCTAGTTGAGAGAACTTATTAAGGAGACCATTTTGTCTGGAGGCCCACTTTACTAGTCCATTCGCGTCGTTTTCCATCACGAAGTGATAACTTGTTTGGATTCAACACCTTGTTTGTCGAACATGGTAACGAACCCATTCTAAGTTAGATCTAAGTGTTTTTCATCACAAGATTAGATGAACATCTTACTTAGCTTAGCTTCCTTCTCGTTATTTGAATGAGGCAAAGCTCTGCCAAAGTGAAACTAAGTTTATTTTCACACTTTCTTGATATATACCCATGCATTCGTGCTTCCCATGTTGGAAGTCGAGATAGAGGCATACCTTACGCATCTTGTCAGGGATAGTGTTGGATACTTTTTTGTATGTTTACACTCATCCATGTTTGTGGCTGGGGTGTTAAATGACTAAAGCAAGTGGTGCATTTTCACATATTTGGCAATCCTATGATCTTGACTCAGGATCATCTTCATTGTTATGGGTCTGTTTCATCATCTATCCCTTCCCTAGTTTTTCGGTTTTACTTGCATTCTATTCATTCAATCTTGGTATTTACATTGCATCTCCCATTCTTTGGGAACATAGTATAAATCCCTTTATTGTGTGGTTACGCTACTCGCATTATCACAGACTTCTTGTTATACTCTCTGCTTGATTTTAGTTAGACGTCGTCTAGGTCTTTTGACGAGTGTTGATACCGTGTTATATATATTGCCATAATGTTATCTTGATATTGACACCTTACTTTCTTGGTTGAGATATCGGGATAACATTGTTACGCTATATCTAGTTGCAGCTTCCACTTTTCAAAACACTTGGCTTTCGTTGATACTTGAATTAGTTCTAAGTATACCTTGTGTGGAGGTCGTGATTAGCTTCTTGTTCTTTTTACGTCTTGTTCATATTCTTGAACTTGACATAAGTGGGGATGTTTTGTTAGTCTTATCTTTGGTCGGTGTTTGTGATCTTGATACCCAGGTCAGGATCACTCTTTTTGTTAGATTTTGGTTCATCACCTTGATTCTCCTTGGAGTGGTTACCTTGTTTATATCATCTCACTACGATTGTGATATTCATGTCTTGTTTCTTGTAAACGTGACCTAAATATCCCCATTGTAAGGTTACGTTATACACATCTTGACAATTCTTAGGTGTACTCGATGCTTTAGGTCTAATTCCAATTATTACCTTGTTTTTGAAAAGCATGTAGTGTTACTGCTTGCGTGTGCTACATCAATATCATCTCGATATTGTTACCCTACTTTCTTGCAAAGTTGGGTCACATATCTCGGTGACATTGTGTGTCACCCATAAATTATAACTGACACTTTTAGAGTATAGGTTGTGGTCGGGTTAGAGCTTGCTTCTTGTATACTTTGTTAGGAGGTCATATTAGCCTTTTGTTATTACTTATGCCTTGTTCATATTTTTGAACTCGACATAAGTAGGGACATCTTGCTAATCATCTTGCGACATTGGTTACCTTTTTGAAAACAAACACGGAAGTACCTTATTCGAGTCAGTTGACTTGTTATTGAATGTACCATCATTGTTGAAATCTTGCATTTTTAGGCAATTATTGTATCACATTGATATTTTGAGTATTCATTACTCTTATTCATATTCTTTGACATTATTTTTAATTTTCACCTAGGGTTGATAGAAAATTGTTTAAACACATTTGCAAACACCTTAGTGAAAATTGTTGCACCTCATGGCTCCCAAAATGAGATTAGGGTTAAAGAGACAAGCCTTAGAATCAGAACAAATGAAAAATTGGGAAGCTTCAAACCAACAAGGGTCAAATCCCTTCATGGGTCATGATCTTGCGCCTTTATTCTCCACTGAGAAAGAAATGGATGACATGATAGATCATATCGGTGACGAGTTAGAATCTCCACATGCAGAATTTGACTTCAATCCTACCTTGTTAGATGAGTTCCTTTTTAGGAACAAGGATAGAGTGTTAGCACGTGTGGTAGAGTTAGGGGATAAATTGCCCATTGACCAAGAAACACTCCCACCTACAAATGATACAAATGAGGAAGAACGCCCCCTCATAAATATGGATGATATCCTCACGCATGGATAGGCTTCGACCTCAAATGTGGAAAATAACAATGTTGTAGGACATAGAATACCTCTTCTTAGAATACCATGTCGGGTTAGAGTAGAACATGAAAATGTCAATGAACCCCCTCAAGAAGAAGAAGAAGAGGAACCTATGGAAGAAGAGAACATGATCCAACAACAAATCAATAACCTTAGTAGACAATAATCCTTGCTTACCTCACATGTAAAAAAGGGAACCAACAAGAATGTACTTAAGAAAAAAACCTAAGGTTAGGATCGGTAAACCTCAAAGCGGAAAACCTAGGAGGAGATGATACGGATTACATCGGGTGTATATCCCGCTTCCCCACTAAAGAACAATTACTCGTACAAGAGGTATAATATATGAAAGAAACACTTATTAGCCTCCGAGAGATAAGTGTGGGAAGCATCGAAATTATTAATATGAGGAGTTATGTCGTCATCCATTTGACAAAACAATGACATTGCTACCTTTCCCCAAAATTTTGAGATGCCTAAGTTTGATAACTATAGAGGGAAAGGTGATCCAAGAGATCATGTAAAGTATTTGTTATCCAAAATTCACCCTCAAGGTAATTTTGATAACATGCATCAAATTCTTTAGTCCCAAGCAATTATATTGATTCAAGGCAAAAATCATGTTTCTAGGGTCCCCCCGGGTTCTTTCTAACTCTTCTGTCTAAGAAGAAACCCAGCAAGTTTTAAAAATGTTAAAACACTGTAAAAACAAGCTCGGGCAGAAAAAAATCATGAAAAATGGCTAAGTCCTAGTCCTCGCAATAGTCGGGACATGAGGGACATCTGGACGCGTGAACCGGCCAAAAGGCCGCCAGGTGGTCTACGCAGCATTTGGGACATCGGGCCAAAGGGACGCGTGGGATGCGGAAATCCGAACTGGCTGAAAAGTGGAAAAAATTGACTAACTGTTGAAACAGGCAGTCTGGGACATCTGGGCAATTAGTACGCGGAGGACGCAAGTCAGCCGAAAAGACTTAAGGCAGCCCGGAACAGTTGGGCCGAAGGTACGTGAAGTACGTGGCGGATCGGCCAAAATGAGAACTTTCACACTGGGACAGTTGGGACAAAAGTACGCGAACCGGCCGAATCGGGCGAATCGGAAGAATTTGTCCCAGACAGTCCGAAAGCAATCGGGACAAAAGTGCGGAGGACGCGAACCAGCCGGTTCGGCCAAACAGAGGACTTTTCATACTGGGACATCTAGGACAAAGGGACATGAGGGACGTGAAAAGCTGAAGCGGCCGACAGCAAGGAAGAAAAGTCAACGTCTGACCCGTGAAACTTCAAACGGCCATAACTTTTGACTCGAGCTCCGATTTTCACAAAATTGGACTTTCTGGAACGAGCACGACATCCTCTACGCCACAAAAACTGGATTTATTATTTTTGATGAGGGTAGATATATTTAAATAAGATAAATATATTCGGCTCCAGTCAGTTAATGCTCATTCCGTCAAATGACAAAACGCTGCGGACCCAAAATAGCTGCCCGCACTCAGAAGGCCATAACTTTTGCATTTCTCAACGAAATTGCACAAAGTTGGTACCATTGGAATTTTGGCTCCGAGCCCGATGCACAAAAATCAAGAAATTACAGATTTTATGAGAGATTGATTGATATTTTTAACAAAACGTGGCCGGGTTTAGAACAATGTTTTATTTGGTAGCTGGGAGTGCAATTAAGAGGCATGGTCATCATTCTTTCTCTGCTGCAGCACATGGGACAGTATGGGGAGCCTTTTGCAAGTAATATATAATCATTTCACTCAATTTAATGCCTCTTATAGGTGGTTGAAGGACAGATTTCGGGATTTCCATTTTCCCTTCTCTTCCCCTTCTCATTTTTTCTATAAATTGGAGTGTTGGGCTCATTGTAAAAGAGGGGGAGTTATTTGTAGCAAAGCTCTGTCAAAATTTATTTGTGAAGCCAATGTGCTACAAGCCCTTGTATTGGACTCCTTGCATGGTGATCCAGGCCCTTATCTTGTAATAGATTGAACTGTGCATATCATGAAGCAATAAAATACCAGTTTGTGGATGTATCTTCCCCTGCTGTGTTTTCTTGCATTCTTCTTGCCCCTTTAATATTTCTACAAGAATATTGTGTCTATTTTTATGTTCTTGCAGGGATCCATTATCATTGTGTACACTTGGAATATCATTGTAAATACATTTTGCTAGATTATGGAGAACTGTCATCACCTCTTCTAGTGTGCACTTTCTTCTGTATTTCACGCATTTGGAGAATACCCCCACACCCTCCTTTTCTAGTGTATCACCACTTTAGTGTAGGCTTTCATTTTTGCATTCTCTCTCCTGGTCCCTTTGAAATTTAGATTATAATAGTTAGCTTATCCGCATTAGAGTAGATTGTGGCGGGTAGTTTAGGAGCAAGAACCAACTTTCTCGGAGGTCTATCTCAAGTAAAGCAAGTCCCACAACTTGGAGATAGTACCCATGTTATCCAATCACACCGTGAGTTCAAGTATATGCATGCAGGGTGCTGTGATTTGTTGATAATAGTATTTTTACATGGCGTGTCAAGAAGTGTCTTATAGCGATAACTACCTCATATGAATTTTCCCAAAGAGTCTAGGAGGTCAAGCCTTGGAGTGGTTTACACGCTTACCTCAGGGATCCATTTTCACCGGCTAGAACTAGAAAAAGGTTTGTGCGACACTTCTCATACAATAGTGAGAGAGTGATATAACCATGGCAGATTTGTGTGGCACCAAACAACATCCTAATGAGACATTTTCTAGCTTCTTACAAAGATGGAGAGGGATAGCTAGTCACTTCCCTTGTGCATTTCCTAAAAAATAGTTGGTTAGCATCTTTGTGCCCAATCTGAATCTAGACATTTCCTTTCACCTTCAAATGCATTGTGTTCACACTTTTGAGGAGGTCATTGAGAAAGGTGTTCAAATAGAGAAATCCCTTATTGCTAAAGGGACCATCAAAACAAACTCAAGGATAGCCAAAGTGTCAAACCTACGGAGAAACCAAAAATATTCAACAAGAACAAAAATTTCATAAGAGAGATGGAATACAAATACTAAGCGTGTGCAAGTGGTTCAATCTGGTTAACCTTTTAAACTGACTAAAGGACCCATTCAGCCACCACCCAAACATCGGATTTTCACTCCGCTCAATGAGTCATTGTCTACCATATCAAAAAAACTTGAGGAAGCTCACGTGCTAACTTACCCAGTGACACAACCTTTGATGAAAATGTTCCCAAACTTGCATGGGACAAGGAACACGAATATTGTGATATGCATCGTGTCAGAGGAAATAAGACTGATAAATGCCTACGGCTTTTCCATTACATTTAGGACCTCATTGATAATGGGGAAATTGAAGTCGATAGCCCAGAGAAAACCCAAACCCCAAATGAAAAAATGGGGATCTACAAGGAACCTTTCCCTAAGCATGGAAAGGTAGAGGAGAAAAATCTGGATTGAGGAGAGTCATCCAAGAGTTATAGGGCGGCCAATTATTTATACACTAATACTGACAATCACCACTATGATTCACTCATTGGGTGTGTCCACTCTCCCATGACCATATCAATACCATCTAGATCAAAGGGAAGGATTGTGTTGTGGTAACAAGGCACGCTTGTCTCATGATCCTTGAACCTTCTCCAGTGACCCCACAAGATGGCGGATATAATCTCCTTGATCAACTTGAGAAGACATTTGCCAAGATTTCAATCTTGGATCTTCTCAAGATATCCACGGTCCATAAGGACATCTTGTATAAAACCCTCCAAGGGTCAGGAGTATCATTAGAAGTAGATCCTTCACATCTGCAGGTTGCGGTGGCAAACATTGCACCCTGGAGTTTATCTCCTTTAGTCACCAGGAACTTCCTAGTGAATATCCCATGCATAATCTTCCTTGTACATCAAAGTATTTGTTACCCGTAAGAAGATCAAATGGGTGCTTGTGGACAATGGGTCAGGTCTCAATATTTGCACATTAAATCTTATCAAACAATTGGGACATACAGAGGAAGACCTAGAGGCTTAGATCATTACCATAACCGCTTACAACAACGCGGAAAGGGAGTCAGTAGGCACAATCACATTACCTATGGAAGTTGGGCCTACCTATTATAATACAAAGTTTCACATCTTGGACTTGGAACTTCCATACAATATGCTTCTTGGTCGCCCATGGATTCATGCCATGTAGGCCGTACCTTCCACATTTCATCAGTGCATCAAGCTGAAGCATGAGGGACATACCATCATAATACGAGGAGACCCGGAACCTTTTTCTCATTATAGAGCCCTTAACAGCTTTACTCACAGAGGTACATATGCATGCCCCTCAGCTGATATTGCAATGCCTATTCAGTTTGAGGCCATAGACTCACGAGTGGATTCTGATTCTCTCAGTTCTTGTACTCAAGAAGTTTCCACATCTACCTCCCCATTTGACTCTTGGGAGATGAAAGTATTAGAATATAGTTGTGGAGAGTATAATGTTCAACAGGCTCTTTTAGTTTTGACTTATCCTTATCACAAAAACCATAGGATGACCCAACTACATCTTTGTTTCAGATGGCCTCAAGATGAGAAGACTATAGGGTCATTCTTACTTAGAGGGTTACTAGTAGAAGAGAAATTGTTAGACCCACCTACAACTTGGGTCTAGAGGATACCCAACCTACTTGCTACCGGATTCCGGATATGAGAAGTCTAGCCACATGATGTATTCCATGGGATACAAAGGTTTAGGTTGCTTATAAGAATGAACCAGGGGGTAGAGGGAACCAGTCCCTCACCTAAAACTTCAAAATAGAGAGGTACGAAATTGGAATTAGACCCTACGGGGCACATCCTAATGATCAAGATGCTACATGTTCTGAATGTGAGGATAGCTCTGACTATCTGGACAACGATACAGATTCCCATTGTAGCCTATACGAGGACCTTGCCTCCACAAACCTATTTTCTAATACCACTTTGTCCTTACCATAACACCCGTGGAACCTACCATTGACCTTGTCTACCCTTGCCTAGTTGAATGGGACCAACAACGTCACATACCACTGGATATATTTGAAAATGATGAAGCCATTGCAGAGTTCATGGGTGTACGGGATTCAATTCCTATTGGAGACCATAAAAAGGGGTTTTACATTGACTTGGACACCTGCACCTACTTCGGGGAGGAAGTTGAGCTTCATGGTTAGAAAAACTTAAGAAAACACGAGGGCAAAAGTTCTAAAGAAAAGCCTTGCAAAAAACAAAGTCTAGGTCGCATAGTGAAAACCTCTTTGAGGACCGACAAGACCAATAAGTGGAAAAGACAATGGATAATCAAAGTGACCACGCCGAGGATGAAAATCTCATGGAGACATCCTTGGCCGAAGACCTCAACCTTCCTCCCGATCCTACGCATATGGAGGACTGTCAAAAATGTTGGTTGAAGAAACCATTGATGTGAACATCGGTACAGAAGAAGACCCTAAGATTGTTAAACTAGGAGCTTTGCTCTCAAAGCACATGAGTAGAAAACATTTACAATGTTGCTTTGTAGGAATTCATAGATGTATTTACGTGGTCCTATAAGGACATGCCCGGCTTAGATCCAACTTTGGTGGTGCACAACTTAGTTGTGCACGTAGACGCTAAGCCTATCAAACAGAAGCTCAAGAAAATGCACCCAAGAGTGGCCCTCTTGGTCAAAGAAGAGTTGGAAAAATTACTAGTGGCTGGATTTATTCGACCCATTGACTACTCAGAGTGGATTTCAAACATTGTTCCTATGCAGAAGAATCTGTCGGGATCTGAATCTGTATAGATTTCTAGGACATAAAAAAGTATGTCCTAAAGATGATTTCCCGTTACCAAATATTGATATGATTGTTGACTCAACAACAGGGTATGAAATGATATCTCTTATGGATGGCTTTTCAGGCTATAACCAAATCAAGATAGCTGAAGAGGATCAACATAAAATGACTTTCACAACACCTTGGGGTACCTTTTGTTATCAGGTGATGCCATTTGGTCTCAAAATGCAGGAGCTACATATCAAAGAGCAATGACAGTGATCTTTCACGATATGATCCATGACATCATGGAGGACTATGTGGATGACATCTTGGGGAAATCCAAGACAAGGGAAGATCACCTTGCCATTTTACGCATATTTTTGAACGCCTTCAGGAATACAAGGTTCGTTTGAACCCCAAGAAGTGTGTATTTGGTGTCCTATCAGGAAAATTGCTTGGGTTCATTGTCTCAAAGAGGGAATCGAGGTAGACCCTGCTAAAGTGTCTGCTATCACTGAGATGCCTTCTCCTAAAAAAATCAAGTAGCTACACAGTTTGCAAGGGAAAATATAGGCTATACGCCGCTTCATCTCTCAGTTGGCCGATAAATGCCACTCATTCACTCATCTGTTGAAAAAGGATGTCACCTTTGTCACTGGGACTAGTGAACAAAAAGGCCTTCACCCTGCTCAAGCAATATTTGGATAATCCACCTGTCCTCATGCCACCAACTCCTGGTGAGCCTCTCCTTCTGTATATCTCTGCCACTCAATTCGCTATTGGTGCACCGCGCCCAATATGACCTAAGTCACAAAGAAAAGGTAGTTTATTACCTCAGCCGTACTCTCATTGCCTATGAGCTTAATTACCCTCAAATTGAAAAGGCTTGTTTGGCTATCGTTTTTACTTTTCAAAAACTTTGCCATTACTTGCTAAATACAAAAACTAAGCTCATATCTAAAGTTGACCTGCTGAAGTATCTATTGTCTAAACCCGCCCTCACCAGTAGAATGGCTAATTGGATCATTCTACTAAGTGAGTTTGACATTGAGTTTGTACATCAGAAGTCAGTCAAGGGGTAGGTCTTGGCCGATCAGTTAGCTGAAGCACCATTGCAAGGGACTGAACCATTGAATCTAGATTTTCCAGATGCTTCATTACTATATATTGAGGAGTCCATCATATGGTAGGTACACTTTGATGGGTCCTTTACTTTTCATGGTTCAGGAGCAGGTGTTGTGCTCATTACTCCTTCTAGGGATCCTATACCGTAGGCTTTCTGCCTAGGATTCCCTTGCACAAACAATATTGTAGAGTATGAAGCACTCATTGCTGGGATGAAGCTTGCTATAAAATGGGACATCCATCATGTCAAGATTGTTGGTGATTCACAGCTGATTATCAAACAAGTCAATAATGAATATAAAGTTAAAGATGAGAAACTCATCCCCTATAAGAAGCTGGTGGAAACATTGAAAGAATATTTTGTGTGCATCACCTTTGAGAAAATTCCAAGGGCACAAAATAGAGCAGCTGATGCTATGGCAACCATGGGTTCCATGTTATGCATTCCTCTCGGAAAGCAATGACATGCCCTTCTTTGTGGAGAACCTATGCCAGCCTGCGTATGACATGCCAGAGTCTTGTTTGGCTTGTGAAGTTGTTGGTCCCCATTCCCCTTGGTACGAACCTATCTTCACCTACCTCAAAGACAACATGTTTCCCCTGACATATCCCACACTGAGAAACAAATCCTTATTCACCAAATAGCCCATTATACTCTCTTAGGAGGTACACTTTATCATCATGGCTACGATGGGAATCTATTACGTTGTCTAGATGTGATGGAGTCGGTCCAAGCTATTAAGGAGGTACATGAAGGAGTGTGTGGAGCCCATACAAATGGGATGGTGTTGGCTAAGAAATTGTTGAGAGTGGGCTACTATTGGCCCACCATGGAAATTGACTGCTGCAACTATGTCAGAAAATGTGTCCTGTGTCAGAAGTATGGAAATTTCATCCATGCTCCTTCATAGCCATTGCAGCCCATCACCACCCCATGGCCTTTTTCCAAATGGGGACTAGATTTGATAGGAAATCTTACTCCCACTTCATCTGATGGTCATACTCACATCATCACAGCTACAAAATACTTTACTAAGTGGGTAGAAGTTGTTCCTTTGACATATGTTATAGGTGCTCAGATCTCAAAGTTTATCATGAATCACCTTATCTGTCGGTATGGCATTCCATGCAGCTATTGTTACCGATAATGGAAAATCCTTTAAAAATAAAACCGTGAAAGACCTTTGTCATAGGTTTTAGATAAGGTTGAAGTGGTCCACCCCATACTACCCTCAAGGTAATGGGCAAGCAAAAGCTACAAACAAAACCTTGGTCCGCATCATGGAGAAGATGGTGAGTAAAACAGGTCATAACTGGCATTTACAGATTCACCGGACCTATGGGCTTGTAGGACCTCTGATCACACTCCTATAGGTGTAAAACCATATTCCTTGGTATTTTTAATAGAATCCATCATCCCGTTGGAAATTGAACTTCCTTCCCTAAGAGTCTCTCTTAGAGATTATCTGGATAAAGATGAGGATTACAGAGTAGCTAGGCTTGCAGAACTGGAGCTACTAGATGAGAAGTGCATTCGCACCCTGAATCACCTCAAAGTGTATCAAAATAGAGTCTCTCACAGTTACAAAAAATGGATCATACCTCATCAATTTGAGGTTGGTGATTTAGTTATGAAAGAGAATCAGTTCAACACAGGCAAAAAGAGAAAAGAAGGGAAAGTTTGAACCACATTGGTTAGGACCATATGTCATTGTGGCCAAGTATGGCACTAGAGCATACAAACTTTCCCATCCTAATGGTGATGAAATTTGGGAGCCTATGAATGCCATGCACCTTAAGTGGTTCTATGCTTAAGCATGTTGCAGAGTTGTTAAAAATATGAAAATACAAAAAAAAAAAAAAAAAAAAAGAAAAAGAGAAAACAGGTCATCCATTTGTGAAAACCATGCAATTGTGGCACTATGGGTAGTTCTTGGGTGAAAACTAGTTTCAGTGCCTTGGGAGGATTCATTGTTCACAAGAATCTTGCATCTAAGGGTTACTTTTTCTTAGCCTAGGGTTTGTCCTACATTTGCATCCAAGATTCCCTATGTGACCTGTTCTTACCAAGCCCTGATCCGGCTTTTTCCCTTCTGTTGATTCGTGAAGGGTTAGTCTTTGTTTATCTCCCATCTAACGCTGGGGGCATTTATGAAAACTTCACCTTCTTGTCTATATTCATGTGGCATCTACCCTTGTATATTCCCCACCTAATCGTTGGGGGCATCCATGTTTCTCAAATACCTTAAAAAACACAAAAACATTCAAATATGTTGGAAAACACAAAAACATTCAAATATGTTGAAAAACACAAAAACATTCAAATATGTTGGAAAACACAAAAACATTCAAATATGTTGGAAAACACAAAAACATTCAAATATGTTGAAAATCACAAAAACATTCCAAAACATGTCAAAAGCCTAAACAATAGAAAATTGTTTCATGTGAAAAGACTAAACAATAGAAAACGGTTTGCAAAAGGAATCTTGCAAAAACATAGCTTTAGTTTACTTTATCATGTTTCTTGTTTTGCTTATTTGCTTATGTTGTTAGTTTCTTGGACATACTTTTGTAGGTTTTATCTTGTCTTGCTTAGATTAGATTCTTTCTTACTTATGCATTTTTGGAGTGTGTTTTCAACATGTTGGTGAAAAAAGTGTTTTTGTGTTATGTTGATTCATTGTTTTTTGTTGCTTAGATTGGTTAATGCATTACTTGTGTTTGTTTGTTGCATGTGTATTGTTGTGTCATCACATCATCATATATCCATCAATATCATCACATCTAACATCATATATAAACAAAATGCTAAGTGTTACATCATGCATGTATAGTAAGCTAATCATCACATATCGTATCATCAAATGGGGGCAAGAGGGGTTGCACATGATCAAAAATCTATCCCCCCCACACCAATATCATCATATCATCCCGTCTATTGTGAAAACAACAAGACATCACATGAGTAATACATTTGATATCATCTAAGGATCTATCATCTACAAAGCAAAACACATGTGTATACATCAAACATCAAGATAACATACATGCAAGTGTTGAATCAAATAACATCCAAAGTACATCCATAAGTACTGAATCAAATCAAACAATGTACATCATCTCATAAACACATGTCTTGATCCAAAAGATAATCATCTATATATACATGTGTGTCATATACATCTATATCATAAAAAATGGTATACATGAGTGCTATATATCAAAATCCTTCATCAGAGGTGTACATCAAAAGTGCCTTCATCTGAGGCATACAAAAGAAAAGGTCTATACATCACTCATAAGTACAACTGCCTTCATCAGAGGCGTATATCAAAGAATGATATGAACAAAAGAATAATTTGTACAACATAAGTGTTATACATAAAAAATGGTACTATGTGCCTTCATCAAGAGGCCAACAACAAAATTGAATATAAAGTACATCGGGAATGACACGATCCCTACGAAGGAATGGCTAGTTTTCCTCATGGGGGCAACATGGCATGTCTCGGCTACATTTGGTAGGTGGCTCTCGCATTCTGCTCAATGAAGCCTATTGTCTCATGGAGCTCTCTCTCCTCCAGCCAACATGCTAGATTGTTGACTATAAGATGGTGCTAGAGCTCAGTAGGAACTACCTCATAATATAGGGACCTGTAATAGGAGGCTTGGCCTTATGCTTTGGCTAGGTGTCTGTGTACTCGGGGTGTCACTATGGTGCCATCTGTGCATATGTATGACGTTATCTCGATGTGGCCCCTGGCTAGCTCTACCTGCCCAACAACCCACTCTACCCTGAGACTGTCCCACTCTATAACAACGGGATGGAAATGTACCTATAGTTGCTAGTGTAGACTCACAACTTGGGCCATCTAGACTGTCATTTGTTGTATTCTTTGTAAATGTGGGACCCCGTCTCCATCTTAGTATAAGGCTGGTCCCACTCCACCATCACAAAAATCACGTGCACATGAGGCCTCATCCCGCTCTACTATCAAGGACCCTACATGAGCTCGAGCTTGATCTCACTCGACATTATATCTCTGCTATAGCTGTTATTCTATAGCGTAACTATCTGTGTCTAATCCTAAGGCTGCACCTATGGCTGCATCGGGCTACTGGGGTTGTGCTGAGTACCCCCACCGTGCCTCGGGTTGTCTTGGTATCTCTGCGCATGACCGTGTGCTCTAAGTATGGGACCCTGGGTGGGCCCCAACACATGTGCTACATCTTGCCCATCATGGGGCTGCCCATCAAATGGATCGTCTAGCCCACCGCCTCCTATATCCCCCTCTCATTGCTACCATAAGGAAGCTTGGGAGGTTCTCTAACCCCTGTTGTCCATCTTGCCTCCGGGATTGTTAGGTGATGTGGTCAAACTTTGGCATACCACTCCCAAAGAATCAATAGTTGTTCCCAGATCCCGGATCTATTGGGCTGTATCCCATGCTTGTGGATCCACCGTAGAAAACTAGCTCTCACACGTGCCACCTATATGCATGGCCCAAACTCCTTCCACTCAGAATCACTACGTGCGTTACCACATGTCAAGCTATGGTACTCCCCTGTACTCGCCCCAAGCGCTCTTGGCATCTATCAACTCTATAAAACTCAATAATGTCTGCCGACTACCTATGATAAAATGCTCAATTGTGTATATTCTCGAGATCTACTACATCCTCGGCCCACTGAATGTGCCTATATGGCCTCCATATGACATCCCTATCTAGTAGCTCATCAAACTCGCTTCTGTAGGGATACACGTTGCCCAAGTGATCTCGTGGATCCCCACCAACTGGGGCCCACACCATGAAGGTCAGCTCCTCCGGGAGATGGACATGTAATACACCTAATGGGCACCTAATCGCTATGTGGTCCAAGACCAGATCTGTAATAATGAAGTCGACCCCACCGTCTTATGATGGTGGTGTGTGATCAGTGCGGAGTCCCAATATATGTGGCACCGGCCCCAACAATAATGCTCACCACTAAAGATCCCTGTACCAATGGCATCGGTCCCATTAAAAATGATGTCCCCATCTTATCTATGAGTAAAAACCCACAGATAAGACCCATAACGTAAAGTGGACCCCGATGCGATGACGATCCACTATACACTCATGCATAACAATTGTCATACCCTCACGAGGTATCTCCTCTCGATGAAATAAGTCACTCAGTGTTGAGGAGAGTAGTCCACGGTCACTGGTGTTCTCAATCAATGTGCCTACAATAGGCACGCAAAAATCCTCCAGATGTCCTCTAAAGTAAGTGTCATCTCCCCTATCGGGAGTCGAAAGAAATAGCTCTCACATGTGCCACTTTGCTCACTCAACATGGTGAGGATTCCATGGTATAACGTAATCGAAGGCATCCGAGAGACGGGGCTAAGGCCTACTGCCTCTAGAAGTATGCTCATCATGCATTGATCACGCTGCGCATGTTCCCCTCTAACTCAGTGTACAAGTGTGATGCTCTCATGTCTACAAAGACGAGGAAATGTCTTTACACAAGTTAATCAAAAAGTCAACTTCTAGCAAATTCTTCTAAATCCTACCTAACTTTTTGTTTTAGGTTAACCCAAAAATCTAGATTTTTCTTCTAAGTGTCATTTCTTTTAACATTTTCTGGTCTTTCTTCTACCTTAAGCACTGCGTGCCCATTTGGGCATGTGCACCATCGTTTTCACATGCGCGTGTGTGCATGTGTGTTCCTTTTGCGCTTGTGCCACCTCATGGTGTGTGCGTGTGTGTAGACACCTATAATTATGCCCGAGCAATTTAAATACTTAAATTGCACTAATTATCTCCTTTCCCGTAAATTGATGACATATCGTCAATAACACTCATCTTCTATTCCATTTTCGTTAATTGATTACATTACGCTAATTAATTAAGTCACCTATCCAACACATACCTAATTAATGACCTTTCGTTAAATCAACACCTTCTATCTAGTCTAATTAATTATCATTAATTAATTAGCCTCCCTTCTCATTAAATCAATAAATCACTATTTAATTGATTTAATCCCCTCCTAATAGTCTAAATCATACTAATATTCCTCCAAAAGCTTATAAAAGCTTACACATCTATTAATTAATCATCTTGATTAATTAATACACCCCATTTATCCACATGAGCCACTAAAGGACAAACTAACCCCTCATAAAGTTAATTCAATGCTATCTAAACCCCCTTATCCATAATTAATTCTACATCACCATTATCCCACATTCAAGAGGATGTGTTGAATCCTTTATCCTTTGAGCTATATAAAGAACCCTCCCTCTAATTCTACACCTACACCTAAATCTCTCAAGGGACAAAAGAAAGCATATTAGTGTTAAACTAAAAGCCTTTTTCCTCTCTTGAGCCCTCCATTCATCCATCTTGAAGAGCTAAGCCTCACACCCAAACATCCATTGAAGGATCAAAGCAAGCAATATTGTTGATTGCCATTGGACTACATAGGTTCATTTGATTTAATTAGTCAATTTAGAAGAATAGAGTTCATGATTTACATTATGTTTTGATTCCATTATTTCAAAGTTATAATGCTAAGTGTAGGCCTTGCTCATTTCTTCATCTTGATGGTACTATTTCTTATTTCTAGCTAGGTTAGGGAACTATTTTAGGTGGTAGTTCTTGCTTTCAATATAGGCTTAGGAAAAAGAATGCATGTATACACTATGAAGGGTTTCCCTTTTGGTGTAGAAATTGCTTTTCTCTTGGCCATCTAGCTTCAAATTGTCACTTGATAAGGAAACATGCTAAAGGGTAAAGCTCAAGGTGGAAGAATTTTAATCCTAGACACTTGGTTGTGAATGATCCTTCAGATGGTGACTCAGATTCCAAACCTAAGATTTTGACTAATCCAGAAAAGGAGGATGCTTTAACTGGGTCTCAAAATCTCAAGGAACAGATTGAAGTTTTGATTCCAATCCATATTGAAAATATAAATCCAAATACATATGAGGATTGGATTGTTGTGAGTAGGAAGAAGAAAGGGGCTATCTCTCCCCTCAAGATGTAGTTATTAACATCAAAAGGGACGAGGTTAAACGCTTGATATAGTTGCTGGTTTTTATGTTTTTGTTGTTAGTTTTTCTTGATGTTGTTGTTAGTTTATCTTTTTCTGTTGGTAGAGGCACCTTTGTTTGGTCTTCATTGTTTCATATTTTCCTCCACCTATTGTACAGGGTAGGCCCCCTTAACCCTTTTTCACCATTAATAAAAAAATATTAAGAGTTGAAAGTAAATAATAAACAAGAACAAGAGACAAATAACAACATACTTAAGTGGAGAAAACCGATGGAAAAACTCTACTTATAAATTACTATCTTCTATTAATAACTCAATAGATTTGACCCAAAAATTGACTTCACTCCTCGGTCTCATAGAAATAACAATAGAATTTTGTCTCATAGTATAAAAACTCACATAAGTAGCTTAATCTTAGATCAATTGTTCTATTAGCTCATTAGTCTAGTAAATAATCCCATGAGGGATCATCCTAATATATTGGATTGGTGGTTGGTCATATTGTTCCACTCTTTAGCTGTGAAGTCCAACTAAGATTATTAAAAATAATCTTTAAGATAAGGGTTTATTTAAGTGGTGGTCCACCAAATGGTATCCCCACTTGACATTAACACCCCAAAATCCCCCTTAATGTTAAGTGGGGAAAAAAATTGGACATGCCAAATTTACCTTCTTCCACAAAAGGATTTATAAATCCTTGAATAAGCAATAGTTATTCATGCTAGCATGCAAATAAGGGAAATCAGTAGATCTCCCCATACAGAAATTCTTAAGACAAGTTCTTTACATATGAATACTTACATAAAATTATGGAGCCTTTTATAAACCAAGGCATACACATAACTAAAGTTTCATTGGGATTTACAAGTAACTTCACATAGTGTGACACATTTACTTATTATAAGATGGATGAAGTATATGAAGTTTTATAACATCTGTTAAGAGGTGGAATTTTCATGCACACTCCCCCTTAATGGAAAATTTGATAGGCCCAACAAGGCATGAAACTTGCAAAACTTCACAACACACAAAGGTTTGGTGAAGATATCTACAACTTGATCTTTAGTAGAGTAGAACTTGAGATCAATATCACCATTCAAGACTTTCTCTCTAATAAAGTGCATATGAACTTCAATATTCTTGGTCCTTTGATTATGAACTAGATTTTTGAAAGAGCAATGCAACTCTGGCTGTCACATAGGAGAGTAATTCTCCCTTTGACGCCCATTTTGAGTTCATCCAAAAATTATTTCAGCCACATAACTTCCTTTATAACTTGTATAGCACTTCTATACTCTACTTGATAAGTATATAAACATTGTTGGCTGCTTCTTGCTTCTCCAAGTGATGGAGCCGCACTAAAATTGAAAACATATCTAGAAGGATACTTCTATCTGCAGACATCACCAACATGATCAAAATCACAATACCCAAATAATTGTGCATCATTAGAAGAGTAATTAAAAAATCATAATTAATTATTCCTTTAATATATTTCAATATTCTTTTATCCATTTTTCAATGAACCTCATAAGGATCTTTCATAAATCTTGAAACTACTTCTCCGCATAACAAATATCGGGTCTAGCAATATTCATATAAATTATACTGCAAGCTACCTTTCTATACAGAGTAAGATCAAATTTAGCACATGCTGGTTTAGGATCAATCAAACACCAACTTCAATAGGAATGGCTATAGGCTTCTTTGTTGGGGTTAGCACAATGGTTTTGAGATAATATATCAGATCTAAGCATACATGCAAATAAAAGTGAATATTCTACTAGAATAATTATACAATTCAAGAGACATAAATCAACACAAGATTTAACGTGGTTCACCTAGTGTGGGATATGCCACAAAGAAACAAGCCAATCTATTATCCAAAGCTTTGACAAGATATGCAATGAAGATATACAATCTTCCACACCTCTCGGATGTTGAAAGTCTTGTTTTCCTTCAAGAATTTTTTCCTTCTTCTCTAAGAATTCTCTCCTTCACAATTATCTTGTAATTATGATCAATCCTCTTCCTACAAACCCTAGATTTATGCTTTAAATAGTCATTTAAGACTTTAGGGAACTTAGCCATGCAATTACATTCATTAAATCTATTCTTATGCTAAAAATAGAAATAAATCCCGAGAGTTAATTAAAACCTCGTTACACAAGTAACTGATGCCGGTTCTACCCAACCGTCGCTAGTGCCATCTTGCCTTGACCGATGCCGGTCACACCATAACCGATGTCGGTTACTATCATTTTCCTACAAGTTCAATTACATACTAAAACATGAGTAATTTAGCTCCATACTCAACAATCTCCCACTTGGAGATTAATTACTGCACACTATACCTGTATAGTGCCATTCTTGGATCCTCCTTAGCTTTGTTTCTTCCTCCTCGAGCCTCAAACTTGAAGACCAACAGAAGTGGAGTGTAGCTCCAACTTCTCCTTTGCTAACGTCTTTGTTAGCATATCCGTAGGGTTCTCACTCGTATGAATCTTTTCTAGATTCAACTATTTATCCTCCAATACCTATCATATGAAGTGATACCTCAACTGAATGTGTTTCATTCTAGAATGAAATGCTGAGTTCTTTGCTAAATGGATTGCACTCTGACTATCACTGAACAACTTGCAATCATCTTACTCCTTTCCCAGATCCTCCATGAACCTACTCATACATATCATATCCTTGCTAGCCTTTGTAGCTGCAATATACTCTTCCTCTATAGTAGAAAAAGCCATAACCTTCTGCAATCTTGAAATCTAGCTAACTGTCATCCCACCTACTGTGAAAATATATCTAGTAGTTCTCTCCTACCATCTAGATCTCCTGCCATATTTGAATCAACATAGCCACATAATGAACTATCCGAACCTCCATATCATAACTCCATGCTAGAAGTCCCTCTCAAATATCTTAGTATCCATAAACGTGCTCACGACTCCCTGCTTGTGTAATGTCCGGTCTGTACAAACCATAACATACATAAGACTTCCTACTTTGTTGAAGAATAGGGAACATGTACCATGTACTCAACCTCCTCTTGTGATGAAGGAAATTGATTTTTGCTTAATTTGAAGTGTCCACCATAGGTGTACCAACAGTTTTGAATTTTTCATATTAAAACTTTCCAACACCATATTAATATAACATTCTGAGAAAAATATAGTTTCTTATTTTTCCTGTCTCTTTGTATTTTCATGCCAAGGATTCTTTTTGCAGCTCCTAAATCCTTCATTGCAAATGTGTGAGCTAGCTTTCCCTTAAGCTCACCAATGTCCTGCATACTAGATCCTGCAATAAGCATATCATCCACATACAGTAACAAAATAATATAGCTCCCATTTCCAAGTTTCTTGAAATAAACACAATGGTCAGATTCACATCTCAAGTAACCATGCTCATGCATAAAACTATCAAACTTCATGTACCATTGCCTTGGAGCTTTCTTGAGCCCATATAGGCTCTTTTTCAACCTACAAACTAGTTTCTCCTTACCCTTGAATTCATAACCAAGCGACTGTTGCATATAAATCTCTTCATCCAAATCACCATGAAGGAAAGTCATCTTCACATCTAGTTGCTCTAAATGCAAATCCTCTACTGCAACTAAACTCAATATAGTATGAATAGAAGTCATCTTAACAATAGGAGAAAATATTTCACCAAAATCAATACCTACTTTCTGTGCAAATCCTTTTACTACAAGTCTTGCCTTGTACCTTTTCTATCCACCCTCTTCTTCCTTGATCCTGTAAACCCACTTGTTCTGCAATGTTCTCTTACCTGCTGGAAACTTAACCAAATCCCAAGTCTAGTTCTGTTCCATGAATCCATTTCCTCATTCATGCGCTGCTCCCACCGAATGTGAGTCTTATCTGCATTGCTTCTTCAAAGCTTTACGGTTCACCATTATCAATCAATAACAAATAAAATAGAGAAGGTTTAAATCTTTCTAGAGGTTTACTTACTGTTTTTACCTTCCCACAGAAGTTTGGGGTACCGGAGGATCAATCTAGGCCTCTTGGACATTTGTGTCCAAGTTTGGGGTACTGAGAGGATCAATCTAGGCTGCCGGTCACCTCTAACCTTCACCAGTTCTTCTTCAGTAACAATTTCAGATCCATCTGACTGACGCCGGTCAGGGTCTAACTGACCATGGTTACTATGTATTTCTGTAGGTGTTCTTTTCAAACCCGAGAGTTCATTTTCATCAATAAAATTCTCAATTTTCTCATCCTTGGGTACCAAAATTTGATCCCTGTACATTCTCTTTTCATTCCATTCAACATCACGACTCCTAACAATCTTAGAATTGTCTAAATCCCAAAAATGGAATCCGAAATCACTAGATCCATAACCAATAAAAGTGCATCTCTTGGATTTTGCATCCAACTTTTTTCTATTTTCCTTATCAACATGCAGAAAAGCTTCGAACCAAAAACTTTAAGAAAAGAAAGATCTACCTCTTTTCCAGTAGAAGCTTCTTATAGTATTCCTCCATCTAGTGAACTTGAAGGACCATGGTTAATCAAATAAACTGTTGTATCAACTACTTCTACCCAAAACTGTAAGGGCAATCTAGAATGTATCCTCATACTTCTAGCATGTTCCATTATTGTCCTGTTCATTCTCTCTGCAACACCATTCTCCTATGGTGTTCTTGGAACCATTCTTTCTCTACGTATTTCATTCTTTGAACAATAATCATTAAAAGCCTTGCATGGTATTCACCACCATTGTCAGATCTAAGGCACTTTAACTTTTAATTTGATTCATTCTCAACAAGGGCTTTCCATCTTTTAAAAGTTTCAAAAACATCAAATTTATGTTTAATACAATAAACCCATACCTTTCTTGTAGCGTCATCAATGAAAGTAACATAATATTGGGATCCACCAAGAGAATCTACCTCATTTGGTCCCCATACATCCGAGTGTACAAGCTCAAATTTATGCTCCTTCTTAGTTGCCCCAAATTTGAGAAATCTCACTCTCTTTTACTTTCCAAAAATGCAATGCTCACAGAAATCAAGATCTACATCTTTCAAATATGATAACTTACCCTTAGCCTTTAAGATCTGCATTCCTTTTTACTCATATGGTGCAAACCGATTATGCCACCTACCTACATCTAAATCTAAAGTAGATAATGCAGAAAAGGAATTAGTAACACAAGTAGATAAATATAATGTTCCTACTTTATTACCTTTTGCCACAATAAGAGCACCCTTGGTGACTTTCCAAGAGTCTCCTGTAAAAGTAACCATGCAACTAGTTCACCTAGTTGCCCGCAAAATAAGATTTCTCCGAGGTTTGGCATATGCCTCACATCTTTTAATACCCATGTATTTCCATTCTACAATTTTAGATGAAATTCCCCTTTACCAATAATACTGCAAGGTTCATCATCACCCAAATAAACATGCCCAAAATTTCCCTGGACATAATTTATGAAATAACCCTTATTAGGGGTTACATGGAAAGAAGCTCCTGAATCTAAAGCCCAAGACTCAATTCTATTGTCTAAAGAAAGAATAAGAGAAACTTGCATTACCTCTGATGTAGTAAGATTTACCTCTTTACCTTTTTATGGTTGTTGATTCTCTTTATCTTTTGACCAACAATCTTTCTTTACATGTCCTTTCTTTCCACATTTCCAACAAGTAATTCCTTTACCTCTGGATTTAGATCTGTTATCCCTTGACTTTGATTACCCATTACTCGACTCTTGGATCTCTCCTTACCTTTGCCCTTGCTTTCTACATTCAAAGCATTTCTAGATGATGATTCCTCTGTACTCTTCCTGCAAATTTCTTCTTTCAAGATTATAATAACCACGTCATCAAACTTCAAAACATTATTAGAAGATGTTGTATTACTAACAGCCATTACCAAGTTATCCCAACTATCAAGCAAAGAACATAAGAATAAAAGTGCTTTCACTTCATCATCAAACGGTATTGCAACCGATTTTAATTGATTTACTATAGATCTGAAATCATTTAAATGACCGAGATGTAGATTCACCTTCATGCATCTTAGAAATAAATAGTTTCTTCATCAAATAAAATTTATTCGAAGCACTAGGTTTTTCATATAAATTAGCAAGAGATTTCATTAACTCTATCGTAGAAGTCACTTCTATTATATTGGAAGCCACGGATGCTGTCAGGCTCAATCTTATAGATCCCAGATCCTTTCTGTCAAGAATCTTCCATTCTTCATCAGTCATCTTCGTAGTTCTAGAATTCTCATCATACGGTAAGTACAAATCTCTTTGATACAAATAATCCTCTATCGCATCTTCCATAATTGATAATTTTAGTCTGTCAAATTTCTCTACCTTTTATTTGTTTTCTTACGCCATTGTTGTAGCTCCCACTCAATTAGAAAACCCTCTGTGAGTAAATCTATCAACACACAAAAACCCTCGAATAGAGCTCTGATACCGAGTTGTTGGGGTTAGCACACCCATTCACGAGATAATATATCAGATCTAAGCATACATGCAAATAAAAGTGGATATTCTACCATAATAATTATACAATTCAAGAGACATAAATCAACACAAGATTTAACGTGGTTCAATCAAAGGTGTGGGCTATGTCCACAAAGAAACAAGCCAATCTATTATCCAAAGCTTTGACAAGATATAAAATGAATATTTACAATCTTCCACACCTCTCAAATTTTCAATATTGTCTTCCTTCAAGCTTTTGCCTTCTTCTCCAGGAATTCTCTCCTTCACAATTATCTTGTAATTATGATCAATCCTCTTACTATAAACCCTATCTTTATGCTTTAAATATTTGTTTAAGACTTTAGGGCACTTAGCCATGCAATTAAATTCATTAAATCTATTCTTATGCTAAAAATAGAAATAAATCCCGAGAGTTAATTAAAACCTCGTTACACAGTGTAACGGCGTTGGTTACGCCCAACCATTCTTTGGTGCCATTTTGCCACGACCGATGCGGTCACACCATAATCGATGTCGGTTCATTTTGTCATTTTCCTACAAGTTCAATTACATACTAAAACATGAGTAATTTAGCTCCATACTCAACACTTACAATTAATCATGTTAAATATTTTAAGTAAATTCACAACATCGATATTAAGATGAAATAATAGACTTATGATCTTGAAATATAACCATGCCAAGAAAATGATTTAATAAAACTAAATAAGTCCTTTCAAAACATATTTTTAACCTTTCTTTGATTCAAATAATTAACTTTCTATCACTTCTAGTAATCAAAAGATCATCAACATAAAAGACAATAATGATAATATGATTATTTTCAAACTTAAAAAATAAATCATTTTCAAGACAACAGTTAGAAAATCCAATATCTTTAAATAAACTATTAATTTTATCATACCAAGCTCTAGGAGCTTGTTTAATACCATACAAAGACTTTTTCTACTTACGGACATAAAATTATTTACAGTTCATCCAAACCTTTAGGAAGACTCATATATATTTCTTCTTTTATGTCACAATTGAAAAAATCATTTTTAATATCAATTTGGTGAATTTCACAACCATATTGGGCACACAATGCAAGAAGAATTCTAACAAAGTGCTCATTTTTTCTACAGGAGAAAAATTCTCAACATAGTCAAGACCAGGTTTCCGAGTGATACCATGAGCTACTATTATTTTCTTAGAATTGTCTATTTCTCCTAAAGAATTATACTTGATCTTATATAACCACATAGATCCTACAATGCTTCAGTTAGAAGGAGGAGGGACTAGTTCCAGAGTGTCATTTTTAATTAAAACATTGTATTCATTTTTCATAGATTGAATCCATCTATCATCTTGAAAGGATTCATCAAAATATTTTCATTAAAACTCATAGAGGGACATCAAGGGATAATAAGAATACCGACTATGAGTCACTTTTATAAGATTATGTGGTTGAGAGTCTTAAACAATACTTTGATCCCATTTAGGAACCTTGTGATGCAAGACATTTTGAGAAGACCCCTCAATATCCATCATATCTATATTAGGATAATCAGCCTCTTGAACTTCTGTTTCCATAATGTTAGGAGAAATATTATCAAGCTCTATCTCAGGAGTAGCAGAGGAGGGTTCATGAGAAGCATCACAAAATGTCTTTTCTAAGACTTGAACGTTTTTATTTTCAACAATTTCATGCTTGAAAGGATCATAAACTCTTAATACTTTAGTTCTACATCCATAACCAACAAAAATGTAAGAAAATGAGGTTGGATCAAGCTTCTTCCTTTTATCTTTTGGAATGAAGATAGAAGCGGGACTACCAAATATTCTTAAGTGAGAAATATTTGGTTTTTGATTGTCCATACTTCATGAGGAGTAGCTTGATGAAGATCTTTAGTAGGCACTCTATTAATAATATAGACAAAATTATTCATAGCTTCAGCCCATATAAACTTAGGCACATTAGAAGTATGAATCATAGTTCTAGCAATTTCTAAGACAATCGTATTCTTTCTTTCTACAATAACATTTTTTGTGGTGAATAGGAGTAGTCAACTCTCTTTAATCCAACATGACTCACATAATTCATCAAAAAAATTTCACATATCCACCTCCATTATCATTCCTAATTCTTTTAATTTTCATATTACAAGAATTTTCAACTAAAGCTTTAAATTCGTGAAATTTAGATAAGACATTATAATTTTTATTTTTAAAATAAGACTAAGTCATTTTAGAGTAATCTTAAATAAAGAAAACAACATATAAATCACCACTGAGAAAAGGAACCTCAAGTGGACCTCTTACATCACTATCAATTAGTTCTACTAACTAAGAAGAATTGTGATCATGATGTTTGTGAAATGGTTCAGTATGTTGCTTGCCACGTAGGAAACTTTCACATGTTTCATGATTTATTTTTTATTTGGAAGACCAACAAAAAGATTCATTCTATACATTTCATATTAGATTTTGAAATTTACACGACCAAGCCTTTCATGCTAAAGCTTTATATCATTTGTAGAAGAAGAAGAAAAACAATACTAAGACACAAATATATCAAAGATATACAAACCATTTTTCTAAATACCAGAAGCAATAACATTACTGAAATTATATTTTACTTACCACTTATCTTGTAAGAAAATAACTTTCTGATTTTCTTTAGTAAGTGAAAGAAAGAAAAACTATTCTTTTCAATTGCGGAACATACGAGGCATTCCTAATTACACCATTTGATAGCTTAACATTCCCACTAGCTTTAGATTTAATGATGGAATTGTCTCCTAGATAGATAATTTCCTCACATTTAACTATGTATGATAGGATACCAAGGTGAAAGTCATGTACCTAGAGGCACCACTATAAATTTTCCAATCATTTTCATTTGAAGCTGAAAGGGAAGTATATAGGGAAATAGACTATTCAGCTCCATTTGCATGATTTTTTATTTTTACCTTTAGTTTTATTATTAGGCTTATTATTTCTAGCATTCTTAGTTAATTTGTTAGTTTTTAATCTACAATCAAACCCTTTATGCCCAAAATTTCCACACTTATTACAAATTCCATTAAATTTGACTTTAAAGTTTTGATTGTTCTTAGTAGAATTAGACTTAGGATTTGCTTTGAATCTTGATCTAATATTAGAAATCTAATTTGGATTTTTATCAAAAAAATTTTAGCTTTCTTATAATTATCAGAGAATAAGGCTTAAGAAGCAGTCTCTTTTGAATAAAATTTCTCCATGACTCTCTCTTCTTGAATCAATAAGGAAGACAAAGTGTCTAAATCAGGAAGATCATTCTCATTCTGATACTTAGAGTTAAGAATTGAGATGTAATTTTTTAATTTCTCATCAATATTTATCTGAATAATAAAATATTGAATCCTATCTTGAAATATTTCATAGTTACAACCATCTAATTGAGGTTTAATGTTCTTAATTTCAACTAAATAGTTAACAATTTTCTCATCCCCTTTCATAGGAGTTGTGAACAACTCTAAAACTAGCTTAATTATCTTAGACAATCTAATTCCTTCATGCACCACGAGCTTTCTAATTACTTCCAAATACTCGGCATGCGAGTCCATATGACCTATATGTATCATAAATTCATCTTTAATTCTTTGCAAAAGGATGGACAAAGCTTCCTCAAATCTCTAAGAAAAAGAACAAAAGTTTGTAGAGGTGGCTTCTCTCCCATGGGATGTTTTTCTATACCATTTATGAGATCCCGTAGCTTTCTAGCCATAAAAAAATATTTTAAACACATTCTCGAGATGTCATAATTTGTTAGATTCAATATCGAGACTTATCTAATGTAAAACTGATAGAACCAAAAAGTTTTAATGCTTAGATGGAAATGGAGACAAATTCAGCTAAAAACCGAGTCGAGGAAGCCAAATAGAAGAAAAAAACTAGCTACAAATATTTTTAATAGCTAAATGAATGCAAACAATTAAAAATTGATCAAAAATTACTTAATTGGATAATTAATTAAGGGCTTAAGATTAATTAATTAAGAGCTTAAAAAACAAAAATATCTAAAAAGCTAAAAATAAATCACTTTGGACGAGATTACGGGCGAGCTAATTGAGCTTATACTTGGTCGGGATAAAAATAGCTTCCGAGTAAAGAAACTAGCTTGACGGGGTGAGATTATAGGAAAGCTACATGAGCTCAAAACAATCCACTTTAATAAATAAAACTAAACTAAAAGCAACCAAAGTGGGGGTGACATGTGACATAGATTAAAAATACCAAGAGAGGTGGGTTTCGACTTTAAAATAGATCCTAGGGCAGATGCAAAGCCTTTAAAAAATAAAGAAAAATTCCTTTTGGAGTGCCTGTGAGTTAAAAACATCAACGAAGATTTTTTTTTTTAAATGGCAACAAAAACACATCACTTTTTAATTAGCTTGTACTTCACATTGCAATAAAAGACAATTAATTTTAAAAATAGAAAACATGACTATATACACGTGTCTTTAATTAATTGGTTCACTTCTTCACACTTTGACATATTGTGAAAGGAAAGCATTAGTCAAACAGAGACAATTGTAAAAAATATAATGACTAAATAATAGAGACTTGGTGGATTTCTACCAAACATTAAATAGATATCAAAGGACAAACTTATAGTCCCATAATAAGCCCCACACCTAGAGATTCTGGAAGTTATTATGGATCAATAAAAGAACCAAATATAAAATCTATGTGATATTGGTGCAAAAGGAAGTGGGCCTGCAAGTTGGAGGTCAAGGAAATGCAAAGGATGGTTACCTTTTCTATATGCGATTAACTAAAAATGGATTATCTAAACTAATACTATGAGAAGTATAGCCACTAGTTAATCTAAATAGGAGGACTAAACATTGTATAAATGGAGTGAAACAATACAAAAGAATTGCAAATAATTATACTAAGTGAAATAAAACCCTAAGTATGCAAGTAAAGAAGGAGAAATGACTTAGCTGATTAAAGAATATTGTTGTAGGTTGTTGCAATTCTGATAATAAAATATGGAAGTAAGAATGACCACTTAGAAGTCATGCGAATTCCGCATCTAGAGGATTTTAAATGACTAAGGCACACTAGGAAGATCTTTGGGGTGCCCAGGGGCAACCTAGTCTCTGATTAAGCACCTAATCTCTATAAATGATCAAAATATAAATTTTGCAAGGTCGTAAGGTGTCTTAAAACACTACCTATCTGTGACATTGGATTCGTTGAGTTACGCCGAATGTGTTGAATAATAAAATGATGACATGCAAGAAATAAGGAAGTATCAAACCCTAAGAAAAATAAAATATTCAGAATGAATGGGTCGACCGACCTTAGCCACCAAAATAGTGGTCTTATTACTTAGCATTGCACTAAATTTAGGATCTGGATGTAGTTGTGGTGTGTGTATGTTGTTCCAGTTCTAGTCAAACTTTGTGAAGTAGTGAGAAATAATAACTATAGAAAATGTAATATCATGTTTGCATGGAATAGAATAGAATCCCTCCCCTATGCTATGTGTTTGTGGATGCGAGTGATGCAATGGATGTAAATCTAGATGAAGTGATAGTAGTATGTAATGCTAGGGCCATTATTATGGTTTTATAACTTTCTATTTATAGGTTTCTCATGCTCTAATTTCATAATTAACCCTGACATGGCCGACTAGGAAAAAGATAAGGATGAAAAATGGCTAGAAAGATACCAAAAAAAGTGGGAAAGAGGAACATGGATTAGGGTGCCCCAGTGGGACTAGGGCACCACTGGGGTGCCCAAGATAGGTCTAGGTGCCGGGTTTAGGCTAAAATGTCGGGAAAATTACAAAATAGGTGGATATGTGGGAGGAAATGTGTAGGAATGGTGAAATAAAATATAAAACAAATGTGGTCAAAAGGTTAGATTAATTAGTACTTTATTTACTTGAGAACCCTCTAAATATTAGCATAAGACCGAGCTAAATAGTGGCTAAAGTGCATGATTTTTGTCTACAATTTTCCCCACTTTATGTTGGTGAGAAGAACACTTGGTAACATAGAGTAGATGGATATGCGAACTTGATATCCATGTAGAGTGTAGAAGAAGATGTGCCAATGGACTAGAATCAAGCATGGAATTCCAAAAAAAAAATGTGGAGGAGTGTGGATTCAAAAGTTTAAAAATGCGCATAAAAGTGATGAGAGTGAACCTAGGGTAGAACGCATGTGTAGATATTCTTTGTGTATAGTGTACCTGCATGGTTAGTAAAGGCAAATTCTGATGCGGTGTCTTTATCATTTTTGTTGTCACTATTGTTGTTGTTGTTGCCCCCAATTTTTCTTTTTGTTTCTCGTATGGCTGGACCTATAAGGAGAAAATGATCAAGTAGTCAAATATGTGTGTATGTAAAAAAATGCTATGTAAAATATGCATGAGTATAGAAATGTGTAAAATATGCAAATGTAAAACACATGAAAATAAAAGTGTAAATGGAACATGTGCACCTGATCCATGTCTAGAAAAAGGGTGTGAAGGTTATCTTGTCTTGTTGGGTTTTTGAGCAATCTCACGCCACTCTGGCTGAAGAATTATAGGGAGGAAATGCTATGTGTCCTCTAACCTTTAACCACTTCTGCTGAAATCCTTTAAGATATTTCTATGCTATCCTAGTTTTTCGAGAAATCCGACACCACTTTGGATTAAGTAGTGTAGAGAGGAAAACCCATTATAACCTCCAAGCCTATAACTACTCCACATAATTACAAAATAACACCATGTCTGTAGAGGCGTTGTGTATGGATTTTGTAGACTTATCTCGAACTCACCGTATGTAAACCCATAATTCCAAAGGTAGAAAGTGCACTAAACCAAACCGGTGTAAATACGATGTCTTAGTAGAAACCGTTAATGATGCCCGACTCTTTTGGGGCACATGTGACATCTTTGAAAGGAGAATGCGGCCCCAAAAGAGGACCAATCGCACTCTAACCTATAAAACTCTTCCCTGCAGGGGAAAAGGGAAAGAACTTGGTATAAACCAAGGCATCTAAAAATGGTTTGGCTAGCCAAAACAAGTGATAGTACGAAAACACATGTATGCAATAAGACAAGTGTAAACTATGCGGTATGTAGTAACTTCCAAGCACAATAGTGTAAACACACAAGAAAATAAGTAGACCACACAAATCATTTTGAAAACATGGGACATCACTCACATTGTCACAATACACGCAAGGCCATCATGGCTGCAAACATTAGACAAGTGTGCACACAACCAAAGGAAAAGCCCACATATAATTTTAATTAGAAGACAAGTATAAACAAAATATTAGTCATGGAAACATGTAATCTTGCAAAATAATTTCTACACATGGAACACCCATTAGCATGTTAGAGTGATAACTAATATGTCAAGGTTTTCATGAGCAAGTAATATAAGATGTAAAGTACAAAATTAAACAATAAAACGTATATTATATGAATGTGGATGCCCCCGGTGACCGATATAGGAAGGGTAGAAGGTGAGCATCCATGCCATGTGTAGAGTCTTTATCCGAGATCATACTAAAAAATGTGTAAACATGCATGTGTGTATGATAATGACATATAAGAAAAAAATCTAACATGTGTAATAAAATGAGCATGAAAAACACTAGCAAGCACGAGTAAATGCCCCTAGGAGAGTGCAATTTTCTATGGATGGATGGAATTGAATGCAAGATGGAATGATAGGAGTAACGTGCCCACCGAGTGGATGGAATGTATGTAATGAGGTTCATTTTGTGTTCCCCTCGGTAGTCAAGAATGAGCTGTAAAGAAGAGTGTCTTATCGGGAAATGGTTTAGTAGTGTTGGTTTTATCTAGCGTGATGTGAAGTGTGTGTATATGTAATGGTGATGAGATATGACATGTCGAGAGGTGTACGTGAACCCTATATCGAACCATATAACATGAGTTATTGAATGGATGAGTGATGATTTATCCCTAAGCGTAGATCATTATATTATGGATGGATTTCGAAATGGGTAATGATTTATCCTAAAGCGTATGTCACTATAAGATGAAAAGATGGAGTACTAATGTAACCTAAGGTGTATATCACAACAAAATGATACGATGGTTGACAATTTAACATAAGGTGTATGTCACTAACGCTTTGGAAATGTCGCATGAAGAAAATGTCGCATGATGAATGTAAGGTCCATTTGATTGGTAAATGCTCCTGCAATCGAGTATGGACCAAGGAACTAAAGCACGTCATAGGGTAGTGAGTGCAACATATATAAGACAACGTATTATAAACAACCAAGTGATGGATATGGTATGTAAATGCTCGGTGTGGGCAATACAATGTAAGATGTGTAATGTATATATGATATGCAATGTGTGAAGTGCAATAAAATGTATATATAGAAGTGGGATATATAAATGATAAGCAAAACTAGACCCATATGTAATAAAATCTAGTGTAGTATGTAGAATGAACATGATGGATAAATATGCCATGTGAAGTATACAATGTAGGAAATTTTGGGTGTGTATAATATGTAATATGTGATGATAGGTATGGATAGAAAATAGAATATGTAGTAGTAAAATGTAATGTTAGACCCATATATAATGTAACCGAGTGTAAATGTAGAGTGGAGGGATGGAATGTAAACTAGACTCATATGTAATAATGACTACTTTATTATATGGAAAATGTATGATATGATAATGTGAAGTGTATAAGGTGACTAAGTGCGTAGATAGCGTAATGAATGTAATGTGTATAATAGGACTTATGATAATATAGAATAAGTATAGAATGGATGGTGTATGACACACAATGTAGGGTGAAATGTAATGTGTAATTCCTATGGTGCAGTGTGTCGGGTTCAGTGTAATGGTAATCCCTCAACAGTCAAGTGTGAACCAAAGCACAAGAGTGAATCATCAGGTAACGAGGGTTTTATGACGTCATATGATATGCTTAGAGGAAATGATAGTAAATAATTATATGACATATGTGACGTAATATGACATGATTTTTTACAAAAGAATAGGAGGAGAAATTATGTAATATGATATGCCCCAAAGTGTATGTAGCCAAGAATCATGTAAATTCGTCGAGAAGATCGTCATCCTCGGGTTCAAAGTCATACGGAAAAGTGTTGGTGACACGGTAGGTAACAATATCTCGTTAATCATGCAATGATCCATTAAGGCATAAGCTATACATGTCCATAACATACTCCTCATCGGTGAATGGGGAAGTAGTAAACCATGTACATACCAATGAGTAAGGTTTGGGTATAACCTAGAAAAGATCTATTACAAATGATAGTGCATTTGAAATGCATAGGAAATGATATGTATGTATGACTAGGGTCTAATGTGCCACCAATGTAAGTAAGCCAAGAATATCCTAATGTGAGTGGAGAGGAACAAGGGGTACGTGGTAAATAGACTAGAAGATGAAAAACACGCAAACCATAAGCAACAACTATAGTGACATAAATTGATAATATAGATGAGGAGCATAAGAAGAAGGTTATAGCTCCTCAAAAGTGAAACCAAAATGAGCAAGGAAATCATGGGAACATATGGTTGCAACATGGGTAGGATCGAATGGGACATGTTCCAAATATGAGTCATGAATGAAAAGTGTGCAAGTGAAGGGTGGGTGAAATAATGATGAATAGGAGGATGAGATAAGATTGTCCATGGAAGGAACATGTGGATGATATTGGATAATAGATATAACAAGAGGTGGTGTAGAAATAACAACATCGAGTAAATAGATAGTGCCCTCAAGTAGTGGTAAATGAGGTGGGTCATCCATAAGGTGATGCTCCTCCGTGGTATCAATGCGAGGGAGAGGAAGACTAGTGTTAGGGTCATGAACATGTTGACATTTTTTACACCCCGTGTGAAAAGGTCAACTCAAAACTTTAAGTTTCTCAGATTGGTCGAGTTACAAGTTTGGCTATGTTTGGGTCAGCCACCTCATTAAGATATAAATTTTAATTGTTTGGTTTTGGATAGTCTTAGAAGTCACATTTGGATCAAAACTACAACTTGGGTGTAGTTACAGAATGCCATGCCTCATAGATGTAGCCATTCCATTTGTTACCCTCATCAGAACTATGCAACAGCCATAAACAACCATCGTAAAGCCACGATGAAGGAAGAAATTGAAGCATGTACCATACATGTTATTCTCAAAGTACAAATGAGTTGTAGGTTTGAAGGACAAGGTATAGTTTTACAAGCAGTTTGCATTTTCAATGAGCGTCAATAAGGTACACTTGATTTTAATTTATTTCTATGATTAAGTGAATTATTTAAGTGTTTTGAGTTGTATAAGTTCATTTATTATCCATACAAATGAAGAAAAGTACATAAAGGAAGGACATACATCTCATTACATGAAAATATTTTCATTTATTCATGAGGAATAATTGTGCATTTTTTTCTCACACAAGCCGTGAGAAATAACTGAAGAAAAAGGAATGCATATACTTATGAAACTGAAAATGTAAGGAGGTAAAAGAAACCCATCATTTCCTTGAGGAGGTGTTATTTTATTTCTGAATTGTTTCTCCATATGTTATCTGCAAGTTGCATCATGGTACTTGGAAAAGAGAAGAAAATGGTGTCAATACTGAGCTCGAGGTTTTTATTTTAACTCCTTATATTTCCAGTTTCAAAAAAACATGCATTCAAAAGTGCAAATATGGTATTCACAGGAAATTTACAAGTACATCTCAAACAAATTAACATTGCCATAGATAAGTACAAGTACAGAATATCATAATCTGAGAAGAGAATAGAATTTAAATTTTTCAACATCATTTGTTAAGTTCAAAAGAATTCATTTTCAGTTTCAAGGAAAGGTACAATGTTCATAAATGTAACAAGTGCGGAAGATCCAAGGAAATTCCATATACTGACTTCATAGTGACATGATCTAAAATTATGAAATGTTTAAACAAAAAGTTCACAACCATGTGGGAATTATGAATAAATCCAAAATTTTAGACCACGTGCCCAACCTGCAACCTGACCCGATACCTTCACCAATTTAGTTATCAAGCATTTAATTGGATTAACACTGATAGTAGTCTAAGACACCTAAATCAGAACACTAGCATTAGATTATTTTATTTGCATGTTTAGTTATTTTATATTGAGTTATATATCAGTGGATTGATAACCATCAAGGAATTATCACACTTCCTAGATCTAGCTCACACTAGGAAGTCCACTAAATTTTTCTATTAACTATATCTTATGGTCTTGCTTTGTATTACAGGTAGTTCCTCCTATCAAAAGGAATCTCACACAATCAGCTTGGATCGGAAATAAGAAATGTGTGGACTCAACCTTCGACCAACGTAATAACCAGTATTCCTCCTTGGCGTCTTTACCTTATTTGTTTCATTTTCTACAACAATCAGGTGAAACATTTTGGCACACCTGGTGGGACCCACACGGGGTTCTTTTGCATTGTTCATTTCTAGGTAAAAATTTGTGTGTCTATTTCTCTTTGAAAGTATTCACACTAAATTTTCTTCTCTGGAACAGTCTCCTTTTTTCTATTGTCTAAAGAAATTATGTTTTTGGTGCTCTACAAATAACACGTCTTCCTTTCTACTGTATTGCATTTAGTGAAAGAGCATTCCTCTTCCTGTTCTCTATTTGCTACATCAAACTTAATTGTGGATTTGGGCTTAAAACATTTACATTTCATTTTGGTATGTCGCATTGTAGCTCACATTAATTTGAGGGAAACCTATATCGTTGGAAGTTATGCCTAGTTGATGGTTGACTAATTCAATCATAGTTCACTTTGCACATTCTCTATACCAAACCACTTAAATAATTTACACATTTTCTTAAAAAAAGCAGTCTACGAAACAAGTTGTCAATGATCAAATGATCAAAGGATTGATAGTGGGCACCAAGCTAGTTTCCTAGTCCAGTCATTATCTTAGAGAAAGGAGCACCCCCACAAAAAGTTTACCTGAAACCATCCTTAGTTCTTGGATTTTAATAGGGCACCTTATATCAAACAATTTTTTTTTCTTTTTGCAATTCGGTCTTAAATGGCACAACTGGAACATAAAATTCACCAAAAGGATTTCATGTTTCTTAGTTTTGCTTGATTTTTGTTTTGAGGTGAGAGGTCATAATCCCCATTCTTTCTTCCTTTCACACTCCATAATCATATTTGGTGTATTCTGACTGTTTCTAAGTGTATCAGGGTTCATCATTACCATACTCAAGTTTCTAGGTTGGTCTTTTATTTGATCTAAGTCACTAAATTTAATTTTTTTCCATCTTTTCAAATTTGAGTGACCGATGTTGGTCAATGATTTTCATCAATTTACTCATCTTCTATCATCGGTTTACGACCGGTGTCGGTTTCCTAATTTTTTGATCATTTTTACCAAAAATAGCACTCATCACATTTATGTTCTTTCTGGGGTTTCTCAGATACATCATCATACCTCTGGGTCTTTGAAATCATTGTCAAATCCATATTTTTCTTCATTTTCATCAATTATTTGCCACATTTGCAAAGCTTTTGATTTTTCATAGTAATCGATATTGGTCACCCTAACCATCATTGGTTACCCTCTATCACCATCATCGGTTACCAAACCACCGTCGGTTCCTATGTTTTAATTTTTCAATTAAAACAACACCAATTTTCACCTTCTAGAACTATTTTTCTCCATTTATTCTGTTCTTCTCGGTCATCTACAAAGATAATATTACCATGTCTATGCTAAGTCATGTGGTTTTGAATCATATCCAATCCAACACCCTCGTATTCCATGCTAGCCTTCAGCCACTCCCACCTATCCCATTGCTGCCTTCCATCTTATCACCTATGGATCCCACTCAGCCTATTATCATTAGTACCGGTGACGAGGAGTTTGCAAGACTCCTTGACCAAAACCCCACTACTTTACAATACTATTTAGCCCATTCATCCACTCGGGATTCATCAGGGCAGCTGGTATATGACATGCATGTGTCCATTCCTCCTGCCCTCACACCCACTTCTACATCGGCTACTACTATATTTGTCATACCCTCCTCCACCTTATCACCTGTGGTGTCCCAACTTGACCCAAACTCATTGATATCCTGCTACATCCACAACATCTGCCGTCGCACTTTTGACATAATTTTCTCCTATCGTGTCACTTATTCCTTCATGCCTCCTTGAGTGTAGGCCTATATGCACCTACCACCTCCTATATACCTATTTCATCTCAGCCACCCATGGTGTCGGAAACCCATACTCCCTTACAAAATAGTGTCCTCTCCATCCCACAGTCTCTCCCTCCAATTACCATGAGAGTTATTACATCCACTCCACCTACCTATACTTATCACCAACAACCTCTTGTTTCATATGTCACTTATTCAGGATATTTTCCGCTTGTATCTCTTCCCCCTCAAAAAAACTTGTACTTGGAACCATTAGATATTGGGATGCCACCCTCTTCATACCTTCATCATCTACCCCCTTATACTACATGGGGTGCCCAATCATCACAACCTACTAACGACTTTATAAAAATAATGATGGACAAGATGTAGACATTGGAAACATTGGTCACTAGTTCACGTACCTCTTTGACATAAGACTAAATTTGTAATGAGCCCATTCATTTTTCCATTCATATTCGTCCATACCCTATGCATTTGAAGATTCCCAAATTCAATTGGTTCAATAGTAAAGAAAACTTGCAACAACACTTGCAGTCTTTTAAACATGGTTATTATCGAATCACTTGTGATGATGCTTTAATCTTACAAACATTCCCAATGTCCTTGACCGGACTGTGTTGGATTGGTATATTAGTCTACCTAGACACTCCATTTACTCATTCAATCAAGTAGCTCAAACCTTCCTAGACCATTTCTCAATCAATATCATCAAGAAATTCACCATGACCGACTTGTACTTAACATGATAATACACAATGATGAATCTATCATGATTTTTTTCTTGTTGGTGAAGCCTTATCAACAAGCTCAAATTCCAACTACCTCAACTGAGCTAATATATTTTTTCACTAGGCTTGTGCTTAAAAATATCACCAAATCTCAAGTTCAAACCTTCCACACATTCAACGAGGAATTCACCATGGCTCAAAAACTTGAAATTCATGTCATTAAAGAGAGAAAAACACAACTACATAACAAAAACGATGCATTTAAATCGAATGATACCTCTTCCTTCCAAACCCCAAAACAATTATTTAAGGGAAAAAGGATCTACCCATGCGAGTAGTTTATAAAGCTGGCCCATCTCACCCATCTAATTAATCAAAACCTTCTTCCAACCTTTCTCCCATTCAAGCTTTTCAGTTCAAGTGGGCGAAATGAAAATACACTCCAATAGGAGAACCCTACTCTTCAATTTTAGAAAAAAATTTAAAATCGGAGTAGTAACTCTTCCACATGTCAAACCACATATTGGTTTTGACCCCTCTCATCCTATGCCCACATGGTAAAAAGAACATGATTACTGCAATTATCATCGTGTTAAAGGTCAAAGTGACAAGAACTATATAACCTTCAAAAACATTGTCCAAGAAATGTTAGATAATGAATATCTCTTCCTAGATAACCCTAACGCCCTAGCTAATTAGAACCTTTGTATCTTCAAGAATCCGTTCCCAAACCACACCCCATCATCTAACTAAATCTGCAAACCTTCGACTAATGATAGTAACATTTGTGAGGTCCATGTTGTTTTTGACATCATCTTAGCCCTTCCTCGGTTTACTTTTGATCCCTCTATCAAGGAGATCCTTGAATGAGATCCTTTACCCATGGAGGAACTTGTTTCATCTACTCCTTTACCCATAGAGGAGTCTCCCTTGTCTCCCCATTCACTCACGTAGGAGTCCGCCATATCTCGATGCCCTCATCTAAAATATCATCAGCATCAAAGTTATCTTCAGGAGGAAAGAGTTGGAGAAGAACGCTCTTAATAACCTTACAATTTTCTACATCATGCCCTAGCACATGATGGTAGGTGTAAATTTTTGTATCGTCAAACCCTACTGGTTTAGGTTTGAGTGGGTTATAAGGTCTAAGTGGTGGTAATGTGATGACAGAGGTCTCTAAAATGTTAGCTAAGATGTTGGCGTAAGACCTTGCCAATGGATCACAATGTGAAGTAAGTGTGGGTCGGATGGAAGTGTGGGTGATTTTGGTGGAAGAGTTATCACGGGATGTGGAATCGGAGTTGGAATAGGTTTTACCACTTTGGTTTTGTAGGTGGTATTATTTTAGGTTTTTGTTGTACCTTCTGGATAAAGGTGTAGCAGATGAACTAGTGGTTTAAGATATTGTAGGTTTGACTAACTCTTTGGAGGGTAGTTGGCTCTTGAATTTTGTTTCACTTTCTTGGGTAAAGGTAAATAAGGAGTGCATGATATAGATGGGAAGGTAGATGGTAGAAGGGGATGGGTTAGCCAAGGTGATAATGGAGGTGTGGTGAAGGTTGTTGGAAGAGGCAAGGTGGAAGGTCTTTGTTGGAGAGAAGGGAATATCATATGTAGTGATGGGAATTTCGGAAGTGATGTGGATATAGGTGGTAAAAAGGATGCAGGTGACGGAGAAGGCATACATTGTGTAGGTAAGTTAGGTGTAATAAAGGATCGTGATGAAGATGTTGGCTGCTATGTTTTTGGTTTACCTTGGGTAGGAGGTTTGTTTGCCAAGGTTGATGGGTGGGGTCTTAGGATAGATGGAAGTGGTCAAAGTGAAAGAGGGGTAGTAAGCGAAACCGGTGTATATGACCTAGAAGGCTGGTTCTTCCTCTTAGGTGGGGAATAGTCTTTACATGGGCTTGTGAGGATGTGGATAAATCCAATTTGAGAGGGGGATGGATTTGGCTTGATGTCAGCATGAATCGCAATGTGGTAATGGGTCTAATCACAAAGGAAGGTATAGGTGTAGGTAATTCTTTAGGCATAGGTAAAAGTTTGGATGTTGGTAAAGGTTCAAGTGTGGGAGAGTGAGAGATGAAGAAGAGGCCACTCCAACTAGCATGGGCATGGTTGGTTTGGTTTTCTGAAACACCTTTGGATATATCGTGGAAGTATAAAAAAACATTTACATATGAGTTAAAAAAGGTAGCCGAAGGAGGCCCCAAAACATGTTATGGTCAACATAATCCAAGCGGTCAACTAGACATGAAAATGGCATAAGCGTAGGAGAAGGTGATGTTGATTTAGTATTAACTCATGTAAATAATGTATCGTAAGATAGGGAAAAGGTTGGCTTAAAAATCTATGGGTAAAAGAGCCGAGAGAAAATCAACAGGATCCTTGAAAGCTAAGGGAGAGTTGTCACCAATAGGAAGTGGTGCCTCTAATGGATCTCCTATGGGTAGGGGAGATGATGAGTAGGATGAGGTAGGTTCCTCTTTTGGTGAAGAGGAAGGTAAGCATGACTCTCCCATGGGTAGGAGAGTTAATACTGTGGGTTGTGCATCGATTGTTCGGTGACCTTCATCTCCACCTCCATAACCTTTTTATCCTCCTCAACATTCGAGATCAATATGGTCCACATAAGAGAGTTAGCCAAACCTCCACCCAAATGTCAATGTGATGCCTTCTTTTCACAACACCAGTATATTCCCTCACCATAATTTTTCCCGTCTGTTCTTTATACCTATAATGACTCAACTTCTCCTCTACCCCATATTAATACGGTTAACATATCCACTCATGCCCAGAAAGAAAAAGGAAAGGAAAAAGAAAAATCCCATCCACCAATCATGTGCCCAATATACCATCTGGACCTGCACCAAAAATCACCATCCATGGACCCACATACCCTATTTTTGATGGGGTCTCCCATCATATAATGATTAAACAATTACACCAATATCTACTCAAAATATCTTTATACGAACTTGTCCAAACCCTCGAGTATCATTGATAGGCCCTTATGGAGTTTCTGTAATTTATTGAGGTTTTACCTAATGACCCTACTCGCGGCCTCCATTATCACTCCTCACCATGTGGCCTCTCTTAGCAATTCATCAGCTTCCTTTGCACCGGCTACCACTCATAAAGTAGCCGCTCTTAGTTTCTCTAGCGAAAAGATGTACCTATCCAATAAAATGCTCGTGATCCTACCCTATTCATTTTCATCCGCATTGATGATATACGTGTTTAACATGTTCTGATCAATGATGGTGCCAACATCAACATCATATTATCCCATGCGTAAAACCAAATGTGCATCCCTTCCAATTGCATGTATAATAACCCAGTTATGTTGCGTGCATTCAGTAGTCCCATAACTTCCACCCTTGGCACCATCATTCTCCACATTCGTATGGGATCCCATACCATTCAAGAATTATTCTATGTCTTATAGGGGGAATTCTAGTATAACCTATTTCTTGGTCAACCTTAGATCCACGTCATGGGTTTTGTTCCTTCAACCTTACACCGTTGTTTAAAATTTGAACATGAAGGACATAACTATACCATTCCAGATGACCCTTCACCATTCAAGACATGTAACATGGTGTCTGATCCAAATGATGTCCTTATACTATTTAAGGAATCTACCACCACTTCCACTTCTCTTAAACCCATGGCCCAATCCATCAATATTACCACAACCTCTCCCACACCTAACTCCTCGAGTCCTCACTGTTCTTCTGCCTCGCATCTCGACCCATCTGCTAACCCATTTGGTTCTCAGCAAAATTATGCCTATTATTCCCCGCCATCCAACAATTCATCCATTCCGGATACACACATATCAACTACTAATCCCTTAGAAGGTGTTCTTCAATGTTTCACTGGGGGAGTACCACCTTTACAACATTGACACATTCTTTACTCCACAAGAGTATGGTAAACTTCACCAATACCCCGCTATGATAATCACATAGCAGAGGTATTCCCACTGATATTCCCCACCTTCACACCAACTTAATATATGGGGGACTTGATGATTCTACCTATTCCCCTGAGCCACCTTCCCAAACTCGACAATTTTCATTTAACCGTCAATCTCTCACCAATTTCCACTTTTCCCACACCTTCCTCCATCATTGAGCATGGAAGGTCTTTGGATTTGGGTTCTATGAACAAGGCCACCATACTATCTTCCCATGCACCACTCATAAAAATAAACACCATAGTGGTATTGGATTTGTTGAACCATCTCCCAAGAAGGCCGATTTGAACTCATTGGGGATGATAAACCTTCTTCACCCCATTTACCAACTTCACCACCTTCACCTACAGAGTCTATGGATCCAAAATCCATTCCTCCTAAAAAAAAAATTCATGAACACCATTTCCTGGGACCTCTAACCTATCAATGAAATAGCGAGGCTCCCTCTTCTCTTCCGTTCGTATTCTAACATGGTGAAAATGATACACCTTCTATTAACGTCATTCAATATCGGGACAATGAGTCTACTCTCACCTACTTTGGTGTGGAATTTTCTTATATTCACTTTGGTTGCTACCTTCTGAGACACAAACCATGTTAAATAAATCGACCATTGAAATTAATATTAACACTCAGGATGACCCACACATTCTAAAGATAGGTCAATCTTTAGATGTTTGAACATGAAGCTTTTAATTCTTTTCTTCAGGATCATAGTAACACTTTTTCTTGGTCCTATGCTGATATGCCCAGTATTGACCCAAACATTGTGGTCCACAATATCATCACTATTCCTAAAGCCAAACCCATGAAATAGAAGTTGTGGAAAATGCATCCTCACATTTCCCTTCTTATCAAAGAATAACTCCAACGTCTTATTTCTATTTCTTCATCCTACCCATTGATTATCCTCAATGGATCTCTAACATTGTTCCTATCACAAAAGTGATAGGGGACTCCACATTTACACATATTTCCATGACCTTAACTTAGTTTTCCCTAAAGATGACTTTCCTCTACCTAGTATTGACCAACTAGTTGATCTCACCACCGGCCATGAGATGTTATCACTCATGGAAGGTTTCTCAAGTTATAACCAAATATTACTTTCCCCATAAGATCAACACAAAACCACCTTCATCACTCCTTAGGGAACCTTTTTCTATCATGTCATGCCCTTTTGCCTTAAAAATGTTGGTGTTACATATCAGTGGGCTATGACTTATATCTTTCATGACATTATGCATCGCATATTGGAAGATTACGTTGACGATATTCTTGCCAAATCCAAACATCAAATTTGAACACCTTATAGTCCTTAAGGTCATCTTCGATTGTCTCATCAAATATTGTGTTCGAATTCAACCTAAGAAGTGTGTCTTCTTGGCTTTTCTCTCCAGTAACCTCCTTGATTTTATTGTTTGTTTTTCGTGGCATAGAAGTTAATCCTACAAAAATCAAGGCTATTATCGAAATGCCTCCACCTACCAACCTTCGTCAAATTCCTAGTTTGCAAGGCAAGTTGTAATCTATTCATCATTTTATTTCACAGCTTTCTGACCGCTGCCATCCATTTCATCATTTCCTCAAAAAGGAAGTCTCCTTCAAATGGGATGATTAATGCCACAAATCCTTTGACGGCTTAAAAAAATACCTCATCAAACCACTTGTGCTCATTCCACCTAAGGATGAACAACCATTTTACCTTTACATTTCTACTATTGACCATTCCCTGGGTGCCATGCTCACTCATCATGACAAGAAACAAAGGGAGAAAATGGTTTATTATATAAGACATACATTGTTAGACTACAAAAATATATACACTCACGCTGAAAAACTTTGCTTAGCCTTAGTTTTTGTCACCACTAAACTTCGCCATTACCTACTCAACCACAAAACCTTTTTTATCACCAATACTAACCCCTTACATTACATGTACGCCAAACCCTACCAACATCAATGTGTTGCACGTTGGCTCATGCTTCTTGCAGACCTAGACCTTGAATTCATTCATCAAAAATATGTCAAAGGAAAAACCATCGCTGACCAACTCATGAGATGCACCTCTCTCTAGAAATCAATCCTCTAACTTTGATTTCCCGGATGAATCCATCACTACCCTCTCTTTGGATGATACCGTTTATCAAATAACCTTATCCTTGATGGTTTGAAATGTCGACAAGGGTGGTTCCATAGTTATCCTCATTCCTCTTGATGATGAGCCTATGCCATTATCTTTAAAATTATATTTTGATTGTACTAACAATATCGCGGAATATGAAGCACTAGTATTAGCTCTCCATGCCATAATCACATTAGACATTAAATAAATTAATATTTGCTATCCCAAATTCACTTCTCGAGGTAATTTGGATAACTTACATTATTTCTTGAGATTGAGCGGAAGAAATGTTGAAATACCATCAATTTGGATTTTTGGGCCCCTTTGACTCTTCTCTTACTTCCCTACCCAACGAAAAATAAAAGGAGTAAGTAAAAATCACAAAAATCTGAAAAAATGAGGTTACAAATCTATTTTAATGCAAATCGGGTCTAAGAGCTATAGATGGAACCAAGGCGGATCGTACCAGGGTTCATCATACCAAATTTAGGCCAAAAATGAAACAGAAACAATGAAATGTGGCAAAATCGGAATTTTTTTCTCAAAGCTACACAAGTTTAGTTAGGACCCAAAAACTTGATATTCCAAAATGGCGAAAATACTGAAAATTAGTTAAGTCGGGTTGAAATGTCCAAGGCCGCACATGGGACATCACGGGACACAAAAAGGCAAGATAACCGCCGCAGACCTTTGTATTACGGCAAAGTCGAAGTTTTTGTTTGTCGCGCGGTCTGTGGGACACTGGAACACAAGTATGTGCGGTCTCTCGAAATCTTGAAAAGACCGATCAAGTGTAGTATGGGTGATGAGGAGGTCAATGGCCCCCGACCCGATCAAAGAAGGGACAACTAGGAGAGGAAAGCTGAATTGGGTGATGTGGGAAAATGGAGGCGTGAATGGTCCAGATAAGCATGGGACATGAGTTCCCCATGAGCCGACTTGTTCAATTCACAAAGTAGGTCAAGTGTGATGCGGATGAAGTGGATTTTTTTGGCCTAAGTCACGTAAGGGATATCCAGACACCAAAACCTTAAAATGCCAAAATAACGGTCTGCAAATCACCTCCCGAACTTCAAATGACCATAAATTTTGGCCCCAATATTTGATTTTCATGAAATTTTACTTTCTAGAATGAGTACGACATACTCTATCAGCTCCCGGTCAATTAAATTTTTATTCTGTTAAATGACGAAATGCAGCAAACCCAAAATAGTTATTCTGCACTCAGAGGCCATAACTTTTGCAGTTCTCAATGCAAATGCGCAAAAGTGGTACCATTGAAATCTTAATTCAGCGCTCGATGTAAAAAATAAAGAAATCCAAAATTTGATGAATAATTGATGATGTTTTTGTGGAAAATGTGTCCAAGTTCAGAATAGTTCTTTATTTGGTAGTTGGGATGCATTAATGAAGCATGGAATGACATTTCTCACTATTGAAATTTATGGGACAGTATGGAGAGAAATTTTAAAGCAACATAACATAATTTCACTTCATTTACTACCTCTTACAAGTGGTTGAAGGGAATATTTTGGGATTTTCATTTTCCCCCCTCTCTCTCTTCTCATATTTCTATAAATTAGAGTGTTAGGATCATTGTAAAAAGATATAGTTTGTTGTGGAAAAACTCTGCCAAAATTGTTTTGTGAAGCCAATGTGCTACATGAACTTTAAGTGGACTCCTTGTATGGTGATCCAGGCCCCTACCTTGTAATAGATTGAAATATCCATATCATGAAGAAATAAAATATAAGTTTGTGGATGCATCTTCCCTGCTATATTTGTTTGCACTCTTCTTTCCCTTTCAACCTTCATTACAAGCATATTGTGTCTATTTTTATGATCTTGTAGGGACTCATTGTCATTGTGTATATATGAAATTTTGTTATGAATGTACTTGCTGAGTTGTGGAGAAATGTTATCACCCCTTTTAGCATGCACTTTCTATTTTTCACACATTGGAAAGATATCCTCAATCCCTCGTTTTCTCACGTATCACCAATTTACTTTAGGCTTTGTTTTTATGCAATCTCTCCCTCCTCCCTTGGAAAGTTAGATTAGGACAAATATTTTTTCTTGCATTATAGTAGATTGTGGCAGGTAGTTTAGGAGCAAGAACCAACTTTCTCTGGAGGTCTATCTAAAGTAGAAAGTCCCACAACTTGGAGATAGTACCCATGTTATCCAATCACACTGTGAGATCAAGCACACTCACTTGAAAAACAACCGAAGGGTGCTTGTGATTCGGAGATAACAAGATCTTTGGCGATTCCCAACTAGTTATAAACCAAGTTAATGGTATATACCAGTTGTCGTAATGAGATACTTCAAAAGTATAAGCATCATGTTGACATACTTTTGACTACCTTTGACCGTTATGAACTTCAAACCACCCCATGTTCCACTAATAAATTTGTGGATACCATGGCCTGCCTTGCTTCTCAAATACCCGCTTCACCCTCCGAATCAAAAATATTTATCATAGTACAAAGGTTGCAATCACCTTCTTATCTATTTCAAGATGTCAACCTTTTTGGAACCATTGAAACTGACCCACGTGACCTTTGGTATAAGTAGTTTGTTGACTACCTTTCCCTTTCCATTCTACCTCTAGATCTTACTCGCAATGGAAAATGAGCCTTTCTCAAAAGTTTCTCTCACTATGTCATCATGGGTGGTCTTCTTTATAAACGTGGCTTTGACGGTATCCTCTTACAATGCCTTACAAGTTCTAAAATTCCCTACACTATTAGGGAAGTTCACAATGAAATTTGTGGGGTCACTTTGGTGGTTTAGTTTTCACTAAATACATTCTCTCTCTGGGCTATTCTTGTCCAACCCTAAATTTGATTGTTGTGACTATGTCAAGCATTGTGTGAAGTGTCAGCAACATGCTAATCTTCATCACACCCCTAGTCATGCCTTACAAGTCACATGAGACCTTTGGCATTTCTCTCAATGGGGTTTGGATCTTGTTAGAGAGATCAATCCTCATTCTTCCCAACGTCATCAATGGATTATTACTACTACCGAATATTACACTAAATGGATGGAAGCCATGCCTATTATTTCTACGAAAGCTAATAAAATATGTGAATTCATAAATCATCACATCATTTTTCACTTTGGTGTTCCTCACTGCCTCATCACTGATAACGAAAAATAATTCAAAAACAAAACCCTACAGAAACTTTGTGATGCCTTCGGCATTCAACTTAGTTTTTCTTCACCTTACTACCCTTAAACAAATGTCCAAGCTGAATCAACCAACAAAACCTTAAACTAAATTCTTATGGAAGTGGTTGGCGATATTGAAAAGGATTGGAACATGCACATTCCTTTTCCTTATAGGCTTATCGTACTAGTATCCGTACCTCAACTTTTTCCAAACCTTTCTCTTTGGTGTACGGTCACGAAGATTGTCCAACCTCTTTAATTCCATATTCCATCTCTTCGTATCTCACTCAATGATATGCTCACCGATGATGATTTTCGCTAGGATTGTTTGGCACAACTCGAGTTATTATATGAACATCATCTCAATTCTCTCAATGACATCCAAATCTACTAAAAATGTATCAAATGTGACTGCGAAAAACATGATTACGATAAAGCGTTTCAATGAACAAACCTTCTAGGTCAATGAACTCATCCTGAAAGAAAATCAACATCTAACAAAAAAGGAGAAAAGTAAACAGGGAAAAATTTCGTAATTGGCTTGGACCCTATATTGTTACTCATACCTATGGATCAATTGTTTATCATTTGTCTTCACTTGAAGGTAAACCCAAACTTGATCCCATTAATTCCTTTCATATTCAACCATTCTATTGTTGAATCAAGTCCTATATCACCTTTTGTTTATTTAAACGCTTGTCCCTTGAGCACCATTAATCTTCCTTTTACCTATTTTAAGTATCAATGACTAAACAAGAATCATGTGATTACCCATCACCTTTCAAAGCATTATCTTCAATATGAGTACCATACCTCGATTCATGACATGATTCTCATGGATAGTTTTTGTATTTTTCAAGATGGAATCCCATGGTCATTCATCACTTCAAACCTTTATTTCATATCTAACCCCCGTTTACTATGGTTTTGTCTTCATAAAGGGAGCCTACACTTCTCTATAGTCTTGTCCATGACCTAAAAGTCCAAAAAAAAATCCAAAGTATTATACTTGATTTTCAAATTCAAAAATCCATGAGTCATACTTCTAGAAAAAATATGACTCCCTCAAAAAGGACATCTACTCTTTCTATCTCGATGCTATAAATAGACTAATCCCTCGAAGGAAAGCTATAAAAAAGCTAGCCATATTATACATAGTCTATCACAAAAGAGGATTATTCTTGAAAAAATAATTTTTTTTTGAAGCTTCCCGCATTGATCAGCTTCACGGATACCTCAATGAGATAATATACTTATCCCACATAGACTTCCCACATTGATCATTATATTACAACAAAATAAAAAAGAAAAATATAATTTTTCATCATGGACTTGCCTATTTTGATCTTAGGTCTGTTTCCAAAATGCATGTTGTCTCATACCATGATACACCGAACTAGCCTCTTTCACCTCACCACATTTACTCTTTAATCTTCTACCTCCTCAAGGGACTTTCCACAAATGTTAAATTTTGTGATCATGTGAATTTCTTCACCCTTAGAACAGTCAATTATGCAACATCTTTAGGGTCTTACGTTCATAAGCCAATCTTTGGTATGCTATAATGGTATTGGTCCTCAATTAGGTGACCCTTTTGTCTCCTCTTACCATTCACATTTTTTTCTTACTTATTGATTCTCATATATCAGACAAGACCACCAAAACCTACATTTTGGGAATTCTTCTATTACCAAAATCACCCATTCCTTATTTGACCTAAACTCAAACATGCCTATTCGACCTAAACTCAACCATGCCTAAATGACCTAGAATCAAACATGCCTACATGACCTAGATTGAAAAATATCTAAAACTTACTAACCCATCCCTCTACCTCATCATATTATTCCCTAGCTTATGGGAGAACTACATTGGCACAGGGCCCCTTCTTTACTAGGGATATGTAGGAAAAACTCCAAGCACGTGGGGCCCTTGGAGTTTATCTCGTCCACTCTTTCCCCTACCCAATTTTCTCACTTTTTCTATACACATGATACCTTAGTTAGTTTCCATTTTACACAACACTTGGAAATTAAACAATCATGCCTAACTAACATAGACTCCACCATGCCTATACCTTGCGATTCTATTATCCATGTTAATGTGCCTAATGAATTTACCTTTCTTAATGACGTGATGTTTATCCCAACCATAATTTTGGTGCCATGGAACAAAATCTATTACCTTTTCCTACACAGATCTTGTTGTGCTTCATGACCATATCCTATAACTTGGATACCTTAATTACTTCAACCTCGTTTGGATACACCTCTCCCCTTTTTGACAACGTAGAGTTTGTAAGCTCTTCCCCATGGTACTATATCGCAATATATACGTGTGCATGAATTCAATTTCCATTACCCATTACCCAATATTACCCTTACCCATTACCCAAAATTACCATACCCTTACCTACAACTAGCCTATGCTCACTTTCATCACTTACCCATTTATCAAAGCACTCTTGAATCCATTTAACATCTCATCATTTCTGGTTTGAGGGGGTCACCTTCATCCCTACTTGGGGCAACCCAACTCTCTCCTATATTTGAGGCAACCAATTCCTATTTTTGTCAAGCATCGCTTATCAATAAAAGCTACACAACAAAAAGGGGCAAATGTAAACACCAAATTTGGGTCACACTCCCTTAGTCCCCTTTAATTAATTAACGTAACGTGTTCACCTAACCATGACCCCTTACCCCGCATTCATATTATTTTAATTACTTATAATTGAATTAATGTTCATCCTCACATTATTAATTAATTTAATTACTTTAATTAAGTTAATTTACACCTCACCTAGACACCTCACCATGGACTTATTCTTAGTCTATTAATTAACTAAGACTGAGTCTCTACTTATCTTAACCAATTGGACTCTTTTAGACCATAAAATTAAAGTCCTATTCCTTCTCCAACAACACTCCCGCTTATCTAAGTGTTAACCCTCACTTAAGACCTAGAATGACAATCAGAGCACACCAAAAATAGAAAATATTTTCTTATTTTTGGAAAACCTAGGATTTCCCTCCTTAACCGACGCTAGTTATCCCTCAACCGACACCGATCACCCTAACCGTCATCGGTTACCTTATATACAATTTTGTAACCTTTTACCAGGTTGTTCATTCTGAGTTTTGAGAGATCTATTACATTCAAGAACAAACCAGAGACTTCTCAAAGCATCCACACGGCGTGATATACTTAGTCATAGACCCAAACAAGCACCCGATAATCATCCAAAGGAATTAGAGAATTCACGGAAGCACTGGGAAGTATTGTCGTGACACTTGAACATAAATTTTTGCATGGATAAACCACTACTTTCCTTCACCTACCAAACTTACAAATACAAGTAAATGTATTTGAATTTCATCATTTTGTACTTTCTTAAAGTGTAGATTCATTATGTTTTGTTTTTTGATGTTATTCCTCCCTGCATTCCTCCCTCTGCACCTTCTTACCAATCTACCCATCCAACCACCCACAACCTTTTAGCTCTTTGTACTTGAACTCTATGCATTCCTGAGTCTTCCTGACATTATTATGAACCCAACCATCCTCCCTCCATTCTCTGTACAATCAAAGAGAATTTGAAAACTAATTTTATTTAATTACCACCATTTTGCCCCTATCGATGTCAGTCACTTTATATTTTTTCCATATTCACTAAACTTACCCTAACATCCCCAAAACCTCACAAAACCTTACCCAAACCTGATACCCCACCTACAACCTCACCATAGACCTTCCCAACTCTTTGTGTAAACACAAAGAGAGCCTAGACACCTAATTTTGACATTCTTCCATCTCCGCTCCGAACCATCATCGATCATACCTATAACAACATCGGTCACCCGACCAAGCATTGGCCTCTATGTACTAGTAAAAATTCCTTAGACTAGAAGGTATCCTAATAACCCAAAAACAACCTAAACTTCACCAAATCTTACCCAGGACCTAGTTTGTGACCCTCGAACACCCGCCCAACCTGCAACTGACCCGAACCTTCACCGGTGTAGTTATCAACTATTTAATTGAATTAAAAATGATAGTAATCGAGACACCTAAATCGAACACTAGCATTATAATCTTTTCTTTTCATGTTTAGTTATTTTATATTGAGTTATATATCAGTGGATTGATGACCGTCGAGGAAGTATCACACTTCTTGGATCTAGCTCACGCTAGGAGATCAATTAACATTTTCTATTAATTGTATCTTGTGGTCTTGACTTTTTATTACTGGTAGTTCCTTCTAGCCAAAAGGAATCTCACACAATCAGCTTGGATTGGAAATCAGAAATGTGTCCACTCAACCTTCAACCAATGTAATAACATGTATTCCTCCTTGGCCCTTTTACATTATCTGTTTCATTTTTTACAACAATTTGGAGAAAAAAAACATGTAATTAATGTGATAACAAAACTTAGTAAGAAGACTATACTTGATGTTTATTTTCTACCTAGTTTAAAGCAAAATCTCCTAAGTGTGGAACAACGTCTTAAAAAGGGTTATAGAGTTGTATTTAAGGATAATGTTTGCAAAATATTTGATATTTTCCCAAGTAACATGGTGATTGAAAAAATTGAAATGAAAAATAACAGAATGTTCCCACTTCACATAAAAAGGGAAGTGATAAAAGAGATTGGAACAATTTTCAAGGCATCAAGTCAAGATCAAGCATGTGTATGACATTTGAGGTATGGTCATTTAAACTTCACAGGATTGTGTTTGTTGGAAAAGAAGGAAATGGTAAAAGGATTAATCCCTGTTGAATCACCATTGAGCTTATGTGAAAGTTGTATTTTGGCTAAGCAACATAGAGATAATTTTACAAAGGGAATGTCATATAGAGCTTGGGCACCTTTAGAAATTGTGCATACAGATATATGTGGTCCAATGAAAACATCATCATTAGGGGGAGCATTTATTTTCTAACATTCATTGATGATTATAGTAGAAAAACATGGGTTTATTTTCTCAAATATAAATATGAGGCATTTGGAAAGTTCAAGGAATTAAAAACATTGGTTGAGAAACAAAGTGGCCAATCCATCAAGGTATTGAGATCATATAGAGGAGGAGAATACAAGTCAAATGAGTTTTGGATTATTACATGTATTATGGAATAAAGAAGTGGTTCACTACAAGGTACACACCTTAGTAGAATGGTGTTACAAAAAGGAAAAATCATACAATCATGGAGATGGCAAGGAGCATGTTGAAAGGAAAGAATCTATCTAATGAATATTGGGCTAAAGAAGTAGCTTGTGTTGTTTATATATTGAACAAATCGACAAATATTTTCACGAACATGATTCCACAACAAGCATGGAGTAGTAAGAGTCATAGTGCTTATCATTTTATAGTATTTGGTTGTATTACATATGCACATGTACCTAAAGAAGCAACGAGTAAATTGGATGATAAAAGTGAAAAATGCATCTTTATTGGTTATGATGAACACTCTAAGGCATAAAAGTTGTTTAATTCTATAACCAAGGAATTCATTGTAAGTAAATATGTTGTATTCAAAGAAGAAGAATTTTGGGATGACAATATAGACAAGAAAATTACGGTACATCGATAATTCCATATAAAACCCACAAGCGAGGATCACAAGGATGACGTGCACATCAATGGATGCAAACGATAGCATGAAGAGGTCTCGAGAGGAGTAAGCATCAAATGAATGTGCATGCAAATATTTGAAACACGGAAAGAACTGGTTAAGCCATAAAAGTATCCTCTATCTCATAGATGAAATGGGGTGTACATATAGGAGGTGCTGAGTAACCCCAGTGCTGCAATCATGACAACTCAAGTAGAGAGGGGGAGTTACATTCCCAGAATAGAAGTGTAATTCCCAATGACGCATATGACGCACTGACGCACTAATGTGTAAGAGAATATCATAATGAACCCTAAATGACACATGGACCTACGATCTCACCTAAGTGAGATGAATCACCTAATGATGCGGAAAATAACACACACCAACACCCCCCCTTCATCGTAACTTAAGATGATGCAGAAAGTTAGAAATGAGAAATGGGTCTCGGCACAAATCCTGATGAGGTACCCATGTACAAGAAAAAGATCCCAAGCAGGGAAGGAAAACCTAGCAGGAAAAACATCCACCATAAGAGAAAAACACACTCTCTAATCTAAGAAAGATGCCAAATATGGGTCCTACGGCCATAGACGAGCCTAAAAGGGTACCCATGTATAAAGAGGCAATCTCTTTGAAATAAGAAGAACAAAGAAGAAGAGGGAGATGAGAGGAATGTAGAAGATGCCATGGACGGATCTGAACTCTGTAGCTCTAAGAAGTCTCCCTAGAAGAATGTTGATGACGAGATCCTCTCGCCTCCGGATCAAGAAGAGCCACCCGCAACGAACTATGTTCCTTCCTTAGGAAGGATAGAAATGACGTGTTGGAAGTCCACCCACTCCACAAAGGAAACTGAAGGCAGCAACATGAAGAACTCTGAGTCTGGTGCACGGAAGTGTGACATAGGTCTAGCGAGTGAGTGCCAAAGAGCAGAAGGTAATACCACATGCGTAGAACTATCAGAGTGAAAAAGAGGAACACCCGTAGAAAAGATGTCAAAGTGATGTGAAGGGAACAAAACATCCTCCACAATAGAAAAGGGATCCACAGCTGAGGGTGGATCAATGAAGGTCTTTCAAAATGTGGAAGTGACATGATTCTGGAAGGGGAACTCCCAACAACAGAGATGACGAACTCCTCTAAAACACTATAGATGGATGAGGAACTTGTAGAACATCACAAGTGGACTCATGAAAAGATGACTAAGGTCAAAGCAGATACTTGTCCCAATGAGGGGGCTCAACAAAATAAAAGAGTGAAGTTAGATAGGTATGAGTCATCCAATAAAGGTAGAGGAGTGGAAGGGGTATCTCACATGGAAGGTGGAAAAGAGGTAGGTGTGATTACTATATGAGGTGAGTAGAAACTACTCGTTATCGATGAGATGTGGGATGTGTCAACACTCTCTGGAATAGTGAGAGAAAGAGGAGAGAAGTCCTCTGTAATGCTCTCTGCATCAGAATTGGGTGCACAATCCTCATCATCAGAAGTAGAACCAAATGATTCTATGTCAGTGGAACTGCCATCACATGAAGAAATGGAGGAGACAACTGAATCAGTAGAGAAAAACAATGGTGGCAATATGTGAAGGGTCTCCATAGAGGGACTAAAGAATGCTCTAGACATGGTGAGGTGGATCTAAGTCTACCATGTGAAACTAGAGAGAACGAGAGACATGCATCATCATGTGACCAAATATGTGGTCACAAGTGTCGAGAAAGTCCTCTAGATGACGATGATCAGTGGGTGCAGGAACTAGCCCAAGCAAGAAGGGTAAAAGACCCTCGTGGGTGAATTAATGTTCCACGGAAGCACGCCAAGATGAGTAGTTCCCTCTCCCAGTGAGAAGTGGCGGAGGATGTAAAGCAATCCTACGACGCTCAAGTCTAGAAAGAGCACTCTTCATGATTCGAGAATCAAAAGTGTAAGATGCACAAAATCCAGACGTCGAACTCGGCCGATGATAATGCGTCTGCATGTGAAAGCCCAAAAGTATAGTCAACCCCCCCAGAATGTGGCACTTTATAAAGTAGTGCATTTACAAAATTGACAATGACATCACATAATGTGTGAGAAATCATGCAACTTTGACTAAAGAAGCGCTAAAAAACAAGCTGCGAGTCAAAAGTTATGGCATTATTACGATTCTTGTAACTAATGGAAAATGCCACTAGACTCTGTAAATGCATTAAATAAGTGCTTGAAATGGATGCAAAGGGTGTCATGTGGGTACCCATTGGAAACGACATCAAATTTTAGGCATAGTTTGTTTTGCTTGCGAGGGGGGATTAGCCTCCGCCAACCCCTGGACCTCACCCTCCATCTTCGACGCTCGTAGGAAGGTAAGAATACAAGCAAAAATACAGCCTTAAAATCAATTTCATGCCATGTGAAGGTTTTTAACCTTAAAACATTAAAAAAGTGTTTGGTTTACCCGCAAAAAAACTAAAAGGGATTGATGGAGGGGCCCATGTTTGAAATGATTTGCGAGTCTAGGTGAGTTGTCTACGTGTAGAGATAATGGGTGAAACGGCTATTGACCAAAGCTGTTGGTGAGCTGTTGTAGGTCACTATAGGAGTGGAGGCCCATGTGGAGACCAAGTTTGAGTGTGCTAGGTAGAAGCTAGAGTGTAATCGATGGTTCTAGGTATGCAGGCCGAGCGACGGTCACAAGAGCAAGTCAAGCCACATGTGCACAGGGACGTAGGTTGTTGGAGATGTGCGTTAAATGCGATCAAGGAAACAAAAATGTTTCCAATGCAAAAAAATGTAGGTTACTAGACTAGGAGCACAAAAATTTAAACATAGCTGTGGTGAGCCCCCTTCAACGAGCCAAAGGAGTGAGAGAAACTACCACGAGGATCGGGAGGACAAGCATGGGGGAAGAACTTGAATGGAGGTGTGCGGGAAAGTTTGAACATCGGTGAAGGACTAAAAATGTGCCAATGTTGTGCAGAGGACTGAAAAAATGTGCCAAGGTTTGAACAGACATGTAGAGGACTCAAAAACATGCCAAGGTTTGAACGACTATGTAGAAAAACATTTTAAACGGCCACACAGAAATATCCACGCAAAAGTAGGGACAAGATACGCTAAACAACAAGCAAACCAAATGACCCACGATGGAAAATGGAAATCAAGGAAGCAGTAGAGAACTGTTGGTGGCACGGTGAATACAACATGAGCCATGAAAAACAATCCAACATGGATGGAGGCCAAACACGATCCACACCAGCAAGAAGGGGTCCGAAGGTGGATAAGCCTGAAACTTAACCACACACAGGCCAATGTCAAACCAAGGACGTCCATGTAGAAGCAATCCTGAGTAATGAGTTCGATGTTGAACCAAATGGTGGAGTCTATGAGATAGGTGAAACATGAAAAGAACATAGATTGAGCTCACCGGTCAAGGATTCACAAAGAAACCCCATGAGTTGAAGACCAAGAACAACTCAACCAAAAAAAAAGGCACAGTGCAAAATCAGATCCATTGAGTTCAAGCAAACATGTTCACGCAATAAAAACACACCTCTAAAACTCCCAAAACAGCACACTGAGAGAACTCAAATCTGAAGCCCAATCCTACAAGAATGCTTCTGGAAGACACATGTAAAGGTGGAGAACTCGGAAAACTAGAAAACCAAATAGAGGTATAAATGCGAATCAATGGAAGAAGAGCATGATCCGAATAACCATTACAACACACACGAGAATCTGAATATCACGCTGAAGCCGGAAAACATGCATGTAAATGCCGAAGGGTGTACGGATCCACAAGATTTTCTCGATACCATGAAAGAGGGTTTAAAACCCACAAGAAAGGATCACGAGGGATGATGTGCACATCAATGGATGTGTGAACGACAGCGTGAAGAGATATTGGGAGGAGCGAGCATCAATTGAATGTGCATGCAAAGATTTGAAACACGAAAAGAACCTGGTTAAGCCATAAATGTCTCCTCTATCTCATAGATCAAATGGGGTGTACATATAGGAGGTGTTGAGTAACCCCTAATGCTGCAATCATGACAACTCGAGTAGAGAGGGGGAGTTACATTCCCATAATAGAAGTGTAACTCCCAATGACGCATATGACGCACTGACACACTGACGCATAAGAGAATCTCATAATGACCCCTAAATGAAACATGGACCTATGATCTCACCTAAGTGAGATGACTCACCTAATGATGTGGAAAATAACATACACCAACAATATCGAGGATAACAATCAAATGAGAAAGGAGGAACATCATATGGAGAAAACTCCCAAATCCAAGTTTAGCAAGGAGAATCATCAAGTCCACAGGTAATTAATGAATAAAATCCTACACTTGCTTCATTGAGACCAATAATAGGACGAAAAAAAGACTATAAGCTTACAAGAAATATATGATCAAGGAGATAGGATATATTTGTAGTCTAATTTTGCTTTATTTGCCCAAGATCCTATATATTTTGAAGATGTAATTAAGGAAGAACATTGGATTAATGCAATGAATGATGAAATGGAATCTATTGAGAAAAATGAAACATGGGATCTAGTTGATTTACCTAAGGATAAAGAATGCATAGGTGTGAAATGGATTTATAAAACTAAATATAAGGAAAATGGAGAAGTTGACAAATATAAGGAAAGATTAGTAGCTAAGGGATTTGCACAAGAATATGGAATTGATTACAATGAAACATTTTCTCCTGTAGCAAGACTTGATATTGTTAGAATGGTACTAGCTATTACAGCTCAAAAAAATGGAAGGTTTCTCAAATGGATGTTAAATCAGATTTCTTGAATGGTTATCTAGAAGAAGAAGTTTATGTGCAACAACCACCGGGATATGAAGACAAGGTTTACAGGTTGAAGAAGGCACTTTATGGATTAGGAAAGCACCAAGAGCATGATACAATAGGATAGATTCATACATGATACTTCGAATGGATACAATAGAATTACTAGTGATCCTACACTATACACAAAATTCAATGATGAAGGTCAAATTTTAATTGTTTGGCTGTATTTTGATGATTTGATATTTATAGGAACTATTTCTATAAACATGTTTAAATCAGTAATGACTAAAGAATTTGAGATGACAGATTTAGGATTTATGAAATATTTTCTTAGTATTGAAGCCATACAAAATAATAATGGTATCTTCATTTTTCAAAGTAAATATGAAAACTATGTATTGAGAAGGTTTAAAATGATAAATTGCAGTCCAATTTTTACACATGTGGCAGCGGTTGACACAACACTAAGTAGAGAAGATAATGAGATAGATTTTGATTCAACTATATTCAGAAAATTGGTAGGTAGTTTGATGTATCTTACAACAACTAGGCCAGATATAATGTATGGAGTTAGTTTGATTTCAAGATTCATGGATTCACCAAAGAAATCACATTGGAAAGAAAGAAAAATCTTGTTAAGCTATAACGAAGGAACTATGAAGTATGGCATAATGTATTCTACTTTAGATGATTTTCATTTAATTAGATATGAGATAGTGAGCTTTTAGGAATTATAGATGATAGAAAGAGCACATCTGGATATGCATTTCATCTTGTAATAGGTATTGTAGCATGGGCATAAAAGAAACAACCAATAGTGACAATCTTATCGGGAAGCGAAAATGTAGTAGGTAGATTGGTAGCATGTCAAGCAGTTTGGATGTGAAGAATCTTGAAGGATCTAATGCATGAGCAAGAGGAGGCTACTACAATATATTGTGAAAAAAGTCCACCATTTCACTATCAAAGAATCATGTTTCCCATAAGAGGAAAAAAACATTGACACTAGATATCACTTCATTCGAGAATCGGTCAACAATGGAGAACTTGTCCTACAACATTGCTGATTAAAGGAGCAACTTGTAGACATATTTACAAAGGCATTAAAACAAGAAAAAAATTAGTATTTGAGAGAAATTTTGGGCATTTTATATTTTTGTATAATTGATAGTAGAAATTAGGGTGGAGTGTTGAAAACAATAATTTCTACCTCTAACCACTTGTAATAAATGAAACTATCCACCGAATGTAATAATTTTTCAAACCCCCTCATCGAATTCTCCAGATCTTTCTACCTTGGTCTGTGATTAATAAAACATGTGGAAAATGGATTCTAGAAATTTCTAATGTCCTCTATAAAAAGGGGTGGATGTAAACATTTTTTGGGTGATCAAGTGGCAATCAAATCTTTATTTCTTGTGCCATAACACATCTAGTTCACTTCTTTTTTTCTCTACCCCCTTCAATATATTGGCACGATGACTTGATTGTGTGAAGGAGAAGGCTTGTGAGTACTTTATTCATGTGGATGAACTGGAGGCATGATATATTTGCAAAAAGAATGTACCTACACAGTTCAAGAGAGTTGGGTTTTCTTTTCGCAAGAGAAACCATGTACTCTCCAAGATTGAGAGAAATTAGATTGGGTGTTTTTATTGATAACTTCTTTCGCTAGGGTGAAGTGAGGGTTTTGGAACAACATGTATGCTTTGAGAATTTCCTCCTTCCTTGGAGCTCAAGTCTCTCTCATGTACACTTTTCCCCTTTCTTATCGAACTATTTGTAGGATGAAGATGGAGTAAAAATTTTCTCACAAACCTCCCTGAAATACAACTATCTTGACTTATAAAGAACCTTTGTAGTAAAAGTCAATATATCAAATGGTTCCACCTAGAACCAATCCACATAAGGGATTTATTTGAGGCGTATAAATTCTAGTTACTCTGGTTTAAAATGTCTCTTCTTTCATCTTTACAATCAATAGTTTTCAAGTCCATATGAAACTCTCTCATTTTGTGTATAGCCTAAAGAAATATCTTTGTCTCACTTATGTTTCATCGATGCATTCCTCCCAATATTATTCTAATTTAGGTTGATGGAACATGCTTAAACACTTGTATTCTCCTTCCATACACCTCTTTCTATCAAAAATATCCTAGCCCAGAATAAGAGAACAAGTTAAAAGAGAAAAGAGAGGCTTCAATTTCTCTTGCATCCATTGCATTCTTACAAGTATAGATTCCCAAAGAAATCAAGGATGTTACTCCTCTCTTCTTCTTTTCTTGGCACCTAATGTGAAATTGAGATAACTTCCTATAAAGATTCATGAGCACTATATTATTACTTGGGAACTTTGAGAGTTTCACTTGCACCTCTTTGAATCTTCCAAGGTGGATATATGAGAAGGTCCTGAACTATGAAAAATAACCCCAAATTTACATATCAATATACAATCCTCAATCGAGAACCTTCAATTCATATTTCCCTCCATTTTCCTGATCAAGTACATGAAAAATACATCATTTACCCTTACATAATGCCTCTTATATTCTCTCCAGGTGAATCTAGGGTATGTTTAATAAAATGGTGTGTTCTTTAGAATGTTCCGTTTTGGAGTGATCCCAGGACACCTCTGCAACACTGCAACAAATTAGACCAGTTATGAGGTCATTATGAACGTCCTTGAGTTTTCAAGATTGATCACTTGGGAATGTAAATTATTACTAATGATTTGGCTCCAACCAAGTACCTAGGATGCTTCTATAGATATGAAAATGAACTGTGGAATTCATGGATGAAATTACTTTGTCGATGATTCTCACATAATTGTATTCAAAAGCACTTGATGAGGTCAGATATCTCTTCTTTGAATTGAGACCTTGAGATTTTTTTAGCAACCACAAGATATTATGCGGTGTTTTCATTTAGTTTTCGATGGCTACTCCCTATATGAAATATTCCTTCCTTTCCCATTCTACCAAGGAATCTTATTTTCTAAAAAATACCACGTTCCTAGACATTGGAATACATAGGAAATTTTAGATTCCATTCGGTGTTAACAAACAATGACTGAACCATCATCCGTAGTGATAAATTGAATTTTAGTTTCATAGTTCTTGCAACATGACATAATAAACTCAGAGTCTTGAAGAGTTAGAGGTAAACTAACGGCTTGATATAATTCACTTCGATATGTCACGTTTGCTAAAGCTGTAAGGGTTCCTTCTTCCATCCTCCGCCTTAGATCGTCGAAGTCCATATGCTCCACATTGTTGTCTCTGATGTCAAGGTATTCAGACACCAAATAAGAAATGGGATCGTAATTGAAGTAGTGGATCTTCAATTTTTGATTTTAGAGTCTTGTTGGCATTATAAAGTCGTAGGAATTGTTTTTGCATAAGAAAGTGGATTCCACAACTGTTTCCCAAAACCCCTAAATTTGGGTGTATTTTGGTGTTAAGGGATGCATATTCTGTACTTTGGGTAAAATTGAAAAAATCAAAACCTAATTGGACGTGACTCAATTATTTGGAAAGATAATCCAAATACAAATGAGTGCTCCAAATTTTTGATATTACCTCATTAGAATCAACACGGAATTTGAAAATGAGTTCTGGCCATTGGAAAATCTTGATAAATTACAGAAACATGAAAGTGGGAAAAATTCAAATGATTGTTCCATGATAAATCATTTTCAATTTGAGCTTAACTTATGATATTTTTGAAGAATTTGGTGAGAGAGATGGATGTGCCAAATTTGAAGAGGTTTCTCTTGTGGGGTTTATGAGAACGAGCCAAATCAAATTTTCATGAGTATGGGGTTTTGCAAGGGTTTTGGAGATGGATAAGAGTTTTTATCGTATCTTGTGATTTTTTCCACTTTAGATCATGATGTCGATGATTCTAAATGATGAATTTCAGGAGGGGAATGGATGCTCTATGTCTTGAGTGATTCCTTAGTTTGAAATGGGAAAAATCTTACTTTCAAATCTTGTGTTGTTGGTGTGTGAAGGACACACTCGCTATAAAAATAATCCTAAATATATTTTTAACATGATTTCATGTGTTATTATAAATACATCATATTGAATTGGCCATCATGAGGGATCTTTGGTTCAAATTTGAGGGTAAATGGAGAAAGGTATCATGAGACATGGGGAAAAAAAGGTTTGGATAACTAGGGCACAAAATGGTGCTTTCATGTTGTTTGGAAGGATAACCCAGATTCAAGGAATTTTAATGGCTTCCAATCCTCACTTTATGGGTTTTTTTTTTTTTGTGTGAGCAAGGGTGGATGAACTTATATGGTGGAAGATGAAGGAGAGGGAAACACATGGGGAAATGGAAGAATGGAGAAATGCAAGGAGGGAAGATGGAAGACTCTTTGCACTTGGGAACACTTTTTAGGTGCAATTGCACCTCAAAAGTGCATGTTAGGTACAATGACATGGGAAAATGCGCCATGGAGATGGGGATGGAGGGTTGAAGAGGCATGCACATACACATGGGGAGTCATTTCTTTTATTTTATTGATTGTTTAACATGCACACCATCTAAAATTGCAGCCAATATAAACATGACACAGCTTTTTGGGTAAAACTTCACCCCATAAGTGTGCCTAAGGTGGATGTGAGGTTCACAAATGTTCCTTGGAAGGAAAATGGGGCCCACCAAAAGTCTAAAACACTCACTTCAAGTCACCCATGCAATTTTTAGCTTCCACTTACATGTTTAAGTCGAAAACTCCAACCAATAGGAGAGAGACACACTACTGAGGTGAAATTACACCTAAAAAGTGTTCCAAGGGTGAAAATGGAGACCAAAAGTGTACACAAGAACCTATGTGAAGTTTCTAAGCATCGTTTACACCTATAATTTGCTTCCCTGGAATGTTTCCTTCACCCCGAAGTCAAACCATAACAATTTTTTTCCTAATAATATATTAATTTGTATGTAAATAGGACAATGAATCAAAGAACATGTTTAGGAGGCTTGAAATTAGTTATTCAAAAACTTTTTCTAGTAGCAAGTTTTTTGCGAAGAGTGATGCGCTAGTGAGCTGAGTTGGAAGAATAGTTTTCAACAAACATGAGATAAACAAAATTATAGTTCTTGAAGAGAATTTAAAATATACTCAATTGATATTTTTAGCCTCCCAAATAATCTTGAGGTACCTAAAATCTTGTGTAAAAATCCAAGACAAAACGGACACCTTTTGTCGTGTTCAAGGGTTTCTACTTTCTATATTCCATAATTTTATCACACTTATACCATCGTGAGACATGCACTATTATCTTTCCAATTCTTGGAATATGATCTTCCATCACTTAAAGAGGTTATTGAAACCCCTCATGAAGTTAAATCTAGAACGAAGTATGCAATGTCCTTTTTCTCAAAAAGCACCCATGAAGAAATATTTACCAAGACCATCCAAAATTTATAAAATGTTTGTTAAGTTACACCATCACGGAGAAGAATATGATACCATTATGATGACCGCAACAAGGACTTGTAAAATGCTCAGAGGCTCCCAAACTCTTTTAGAAGTCAATCTTTTAAAATGAGAAATTTTGGAAATTTTGGAAATTTGGGCTATTTTGACCAATTTGACCGAAAACAAGAAACGTTTTCAACGGGGTTGTCATATTAAATTCCATGACATTTCATATTCCAACACATTCTAAATAAAAACATCCTTTTTCATGAATTATTTTAAGATTTCATTTTTTAATCCATAAACTAATACTAAACCGATTGTATAAATAGTTTAAAAATTGGATCCTTTTAAATAAGCATTTTCCGATTTTAATGAAAAGTAATTGATTAAAATTCTAATCCAAAATTAATTTAAATGTGTAAAAACATAATCAAAATTTATTATAAACTCATTGTTCCCAGTGACACATTGAAATTGATAAAATGCGATTTCGGTAAATGTTGTTAAAATGTGATAATTTCATCAAAATAGATCAAATACTCATTTAAATATTCTCTAAAATCAGAATAATACTGATTCAAAAATGAACACAACACCAAATTAATTATGGAATACACAAATTATTTGGGATACATCTCCGGGATAACTTATAACATCATCCGACCCGTTAAAAATTAGTTTCCAAGTACAAATAATAATCTAAAAAATAAAATTTGACCTTAAACCTGCACATGGAGAAAAATACGACTCCAAACAACTATGTACTAGACAACAATGCCTTAATCTGGAATGTTTCTGTCTTTGTGATTCTTCCGAAAAGGTTGAAAGTTAAATCGAGAGATAAAACTTGTAAAATGGGAAATAAAGATTAAATATCCGAATAAAAATAAGCTCAATCTCATTTTCTTAGCATTGTGAGCAACTTTCCAGACCTGTTAAAAACCCTCAAAAATGGCAAAATATAAAATCCTCTCTCGTACAAATCATACATAGTCATCAAAACGACTCCCATTCAATTAGAACAAGGCGCCTTTTATAGAATTTTATAAGCCATGGAACATTATCAAAGAACCTTATATTTTTGCACGTAGGTCATGGGGAAAAATCCCCCTCGAAGCGCCTTGACTCCTCCCATGGCGCATTGAATTTACAAGATTCATTTGGTTGGATGTGGCATTTAAAAGGATACTTGTGGCTTGTTTCTATTGGCCTTAAGGACGATTTTATTGGTCATGTGTGGGGTGCATAGAATTTTATGTGGAGCGATTAGGTTAAAGTGTGTACGCTAGTTGGAATGTGGGCAATGCGAGTTCGCTTGTTGACATTGTAATTGACAGGATACTTAGGAAAGATCGTAATATTACATAACTTTAAAATATGTGGAAACATTGTCCCGCATGCATGGCAGGTTGGAAAATATAGCACATAAATAATAAGTGACCTCTATAAAGTAATTGAGATAAATGTATCCCTCCTAAAAAAACATTTGGTCAAACCTAGTTAAGAGTCCTTATCCAATAAATATCAGGGCCCATTTTTTTGAACATGAGTGTCGAAGATTGGACAAGAAAATATAAACCCTAAAATTTATTTAGCACCATATTGCCACTTTTCACACGTTGATTAGTGCATTCGATGAACTTCCACGAGTCCACATCATATCACACGTGTGTTTAAGTTTTACTAATTGGGTTAAAATTTCAATGTGCAATAACTTTTGCGTATAATTTTTTTTTCAACATTCCATAGATCATTGGAAAGCTCTTGACAGATCTTCCATAAAGAATAGATACAAGGAAAGTTTTGAAAATTTTTTCCTCGAAATGACCTCCAGATCAATCCTCCCCATTAGGAACCCTTTTGGTCTCCAAAAGATTGATTCCTAAAACTGAAAACTTGATAAACGAAGGTACTTATCACCCTCTCGCAAGGTTTGTATTCCTATTCTCTACCGAAAATATCTCGTATGCAAAACACATATATACAGGAGAAAAAATTATCGAAGATAAAAATTACGGCAAGTTACCCAATGCCATCACCAGAAATTGATTAGTATATAATAGAAAACAAAAAAACGCCTTAGAATTTATCCAAATAAATACCTATGATTCATCCAATAAATCTAAATGCACAATCTCACCCAAAATAGATCAGTATAAAATAGACAATTTACAATGCCATAAAACAAGTTTCCAACTGAATCCTTGTGAAACTATCAAATCACTGCAAAATATCAATGAAATATATAAGTTATGTAATAGACTGTACAATTCCATATAAAGAGGAAAGAATCAAACTGAATCCATTTTAACCTACTAGTGAAAATAAAATATCTATCCCCACATTCTATGCAACAGATAAAATAGAAACAAATATGTCTACCCAATTTTACATTTAAAGTGGTGATATTATCTGCCAATACAACCGCAAATATATTTGTTAGTGTAAACAACATGCAGTCTACATTCTTTCCATCTTTGAAAAACACTTCCCAAGTATGGGTCTTCAAAACATGTTAAACAAGTATTATAACAAAAACATTGAATGATGTTTACAATTACAAACATTTCCCAGTATGGGTCTTCAAAATGCATCCAACATATATATGATCAAAATAGATGCTTCATCCTACTTGGTAAGGTGAGTGCTTTGCTTTATCCATCTCGGATGCTTTAATTTCTAGAGCTGAAACCATATTTAAATATGCTCTTCAAGGAGTTTTTGTGGTTATGTGCCCAAATATTGACTCTGTTAGAAACTCGGAACAAAGGAAATCGAATCCAAGAGGAAATCTGGAGATTGTGGCTTTGGCCCATGATTCCTTTCTATTTCATTTTTTGTTGGAAGAAGATTTCATTAAGGTTTTACAGGATGGGCCCTGGTTCTTTGGGAAGACTATCTCGAATTTGGCCAAATGGTTCCCTGGCAACTTCTCTAGTCAATCTCTTTCCAAATCCTTTTCTGTGTGGGTGAGGCTTCCTGCTACGCACCTGGAATTTTGGGATCCTGAGGTGATTCTTGGTATTGCCAGGGTTTTGGGGATTCCTCTTAACATTAACCCCACTACAAGGGCTTGCTCCAGGGTGATATTTGTTATATTTTACATCAGCATGTCGGCTAATAAACCTGCTCTTGCCTCTATCTTGCTCAAAACTAGACATCAGGTTTGGTCTCAGGATCTAGTTTTTGAAGATACATGCAACTTCTGTGTCAACTGCAGGCATGCTGGACATAGGGACAATATTTTTAAGCAACTGCTGGCATGGGTGAAAAAACCAAGCAATTAGAGAGAACTCTTAGTGGGATGTGAGGTTCATAACAGGGATATGCTATTTATGGGTTCGAACCCTGCTCCTACTCCGAAGTTTGGTAATATATTTTAAATGTTGGATAAGAATGGACAGGTGGAAACAATATATGTCGGTTCGTTAGAGCCTAATAAGGGGGTTGTAGTGCGAGCGGACGACAGATGCCTTGTTTTGGGGTAGCAGGTGGAAGCCCCTGCCTTGGATCCTGTTGGGAGATAGTCAAATGCAACAATGTCTGAATAATTTATTCAAGGAAAACATGTTACATATATACAACAAAGAGGAACAGTTAGTAGTCAGTTATAAATCCAATATGTACAGGTTTGTTATAACCAAGTCATTAACAATGTAATACATGTGTTGTCCCCTCAAAGAGTTTCCTTCTTTTTCCAAGTCGGGACTTAGAAATTTTTTAGTTAGCCCCCTTTGAAAATGGTCTAATCTGAGTATTTTGAAATCTGGCACTTTCCAAGGGATCAAGGAGGTTTGGAACCTACTTCATCAGATGGGAAATTTCTTCCCCTTTCCAAAAAGGTAAAGAAGTTGATCTAACTCCTTATATTTTGCAAGATATGGCTCGACGGGCTTAAGTTGTAAATTTTTGCCCAAGGTGGACTGGTGGGGCTGGGGAGATTTCTTTGCTACTTTGCATTTTTGGCAACAAGTGTGAATGGCGGTGGTGGATCCACAAGCCCGAGTGGGCGGAGAAAATAACAAGGCTCGATCCCCACAACGAATAGGATGTTGCCACGTGTACACGGGAGTGTGGGCGGCAGAGGAGTTCGTGTTTTTGAAACTTTTTCCAACAAAGGTCCAATATGTTCTAAATGAGGTCGTGACTGTTTCCAATCAAATGCTGACACGTGTCCTCTCTCGAGAAGTCAAAATGGGCCGGTGGAGATAAAAGTGAAAATTTGCCAAAATACCAAAATGCTGTGAAATGTAAAATGCTCGGCCGCGCCCGCTCCAATCTCTTTCTGCCACGTGGATGGATCAAATTCAAAGGCGCAGAAGGAAGTTCTAATGGCCTACATTCAAACTGGAAAAGATGTAAGCCGTTTTATTCATTTTTTCTATGGCATTTCTGCCATGGCCATTTTTCTGCATTTTTGGAATCCGAATCAATGCAAAATGATTGGGATTCATTCAGCTGAATCGCTTATGGCCGCCCTGGGAAGTTGTAACCGCTCCTAGCATGCTATTTCATGTGCTCTGTAATTATTTGTAAGGGTTGGCAATCGCATTTTTGGAGACTGTAAATGATTTTTCACGTACAGAGGACAAAATAGATAGTCGCCATTCTTCCATTCTCGCTTCTTTCTACAAATTTCTTTTGTTTCCTTTCATTGTACGAAGTTTCCATTCCATTTGTAATAAGAGAATATGGATTGTATGCCCCTTTGACCAAGGATTGATTGGTACTTTGTGATCAATGCGTGTTTGTTTAGTCTTATAATTCTAGTTTGCAAATTCGTATTCTTTCCTCCATTAAAATGCATTTTGTAAATTTCTAGTCAATACATGCAGAGCTTCGATTTTATACCTTCGTCATTCATTTCCTTGCCTTCATTCCCACTCCCTTTCCCACTCTCGACCACTTTCTGTCTTGTAAGAAATTACAGGCCTTGCCATAGGGTCAGTGGAGTGCCCTATGGATCTCTCGGTCAAAACCACCATCGAATTCACTTGATTTTCATGCATAATATGGTAGTTGCACTGTTATAAGTAGAGGGACTTAGATTCCCATAGTGTTGCTTTGGAAACCCACAATTTGCCCTCGAGACAAATTTCCAAGCCAATAGTTTTGGTGCCCACCGTGGGGCAGATTTTGCAACATATGCACCCTAAGAAATGACCACAAGGTCATATAATACCATTAGATTTTATTTTAAATTCTTAGTTTTCTTGTGATCCACATGGATACAATTCATGGCCATTCAAGCAAACCCACCTATTGAGAGACCTACCTTGTTGTTTCATATTCAAGAGGATATTACTTTAGACCTAAGGGAGGCTATTTGGCATAATAGGCAAAGTATAAACCATTATTACATTGCTTCAAGAATCTTGGACCAAGAAGAAGAACTTGCTCGTGAGTTGGAGGAGCAAAGATAGATTTTGGCACCTCAAAGAAGACCATAAGCCTTCAAGTTGGCTGACATAAGGTATACCCGCAGTTGAGACAAGGAGGATATATTGATCCTACTTTTGACAAGCTCAAGAGAGAAGAACAAGAGCTGGAAAGAGAAGAAGAAGAGGTGAGAGTTCCATTTGAAAGAGAAGAAGAGATTTGGGCTCAATTTGAGGCCATTGAAAGACTCAAAGCAAGTGGAAAGAGAATCAATGGAAAGAGCAAGAAATGACCTTAGCTGATCTAGAAGCCAGACACAGAGACAAAATGGTTGATAATGAACGTGAAGCACATAGACCAAACGTGCCATGGGGAAGGAACACTGGTCCACTTGCTCTCCCACGAATACTTCATGATCTACCAAGAGGTTCGAGGAATAATTTCCCCAAATTCAAAGGAGATGGCTCCCAACTACCTGAGGAACATGTAGCAGCCTTCATCACAGCTTGTGGTGTGTTAGGTGTTGAAGATGAAGATGTATCAGTCAAACTTTTCATGGAGTCACTCTAAGAAAAGGCTTCCGAATGGTTCTACATGTTTCCCCCAAGATCTATCACAGGCGGGATGATATAAGGAGTGCATTTGAACATAGATTCAAGAGCACTGAAGATTGCCAAGATCTGCTGGTTCAGCTGGTTCAAATGAAGAAGGAATCTTCCGAGTCCATGAGAGATTTTGTTGCAAGGTTTGATGATTAACGAGAAGAATCCCAGAATATATAGTCCCTCCTGATAACAATTTGAGGAGATTCTTCATCAGTGCCTTGCCATCGGAATTTGGTTTCTTCCTCAGAAGAGACCAACCAAGAACATTGAGGGAAGCACAAGACTCTGCCATTGAAACCAATGATGATTTAATCCTTTGGGGAAGGTGAAGGGCCCAAGTGGAAAGCAAAAAGGTCAGAGTTCCAGTTCAGTCCAAATAGACCCCATGTTTCAAAAAATGGCCAATGATCTGGTTGCCTTGAAGAAGTAACTATCACAGATCACTATGAGGAACAATCCAAGAAGATCAAACTTTAATGATAGGCAGCGGATCACTCCACCTCCTCGTGAGATCGCTCTTGAAGCACCACCATTTAATGCGGCCTGTGATGTAAGAGAAGAAGCTGAAGTTGATGAGCCCGAAGGAGATGATGAAGAAAACTACGAGAGCTACCTAGAAGTTGAGGAGGTCGATATGCACAATGGCCTGTTCGAATTCATTGATGATGATGAAGAAGAAGAGGAAGAAGCACCAAGTTTTTCATGTTGTTTTCACCAGAACATAGTCCAAAAAGAACACTCCATCCTCGGTGGCTGCAAAGGAGAAGAAAACCAAAGAAATTTCCACTTCTGAGGTCGCACAAAAGAGGATTATCAACAAAGGTTCTCCATTGCCACCCTCCATGGATTTTGTTAGAAAAATCAGATTTGGTCACTATCAAGGATCATGTTGTCATACCGAGTAAGTCATCCTTGTCTTCTTCCACTCTCGCAGTTGTTAAAAGCAATTCCCCTTCCATTGGAATCTCTGTTAAAACACCCACAGTTCAGCCAAAGATTGTACCTCCATCCTCTGTTAAATTGACTACTTACTCTTTAGAAGAGTATCCATCATCCAAAACATCCAAGGTTCCTTCAAAGTCCTTGTTGTGCAAATCCTCTTCCTTCCTCGAACTACTTCCTCATCGGTATTGCCCCATTTGATTTTGTAGAGCATGCAAGCAAAACCAAAGTCTAGCTCTCAGAATTAGAATACTTGCAAACACACCCTCTCCAATTTGATAGATTTATTAATGCAGTCCGGGGTAGTAGCTCTATACCTTCAAGTTCCACTTCTAAAGGACTCCTTCCAACACCATCCATACCTCCATCTCAGAATATGTTAGCTCTCAACGCTGCCAAAACATCTAGAGTTGAGCCTTTTTATTTGTCTCTCCTCATAAATGGTTTTGAATTAAACAACTGTATTATTGATTCTGGAGCTTCTGATAACGTAATGCCTCTCAAAGTTGCAAATGCCCTTGGCCTAAATTTTACTAGAGTAAATGGAGCATGTTACTCCATGGAATCAAAACAAGTGCCGCTGATTGGAAGGATAAAAGATGCACAAGTAGCTCTAGCTGATTTCCTTGACAAGAAAGTGCTCCTAACTATCTTGGTGGCGAGACATCCCAACATCCTTTGGCATGCTTTTGAGCAGAAGTTTTGTAGAGATTTAGGTGGGGAAATTAAAATGGACTGGTCATCTACTACTATCCCAGTCAAGGGTGAGATGAAGAGATTGCTGCCTGTTAGAAAGATGAAATTCACTGTAAAAAAGTTTGATGATCCAAGAGCTAACATACTTCTTCAAGATTCTTAGTTAGGAAATTACTTCCTCACATCTCAGAAAGATGAAAACCTGCCACTTCTCATGGAAGAAGAAGAAGATCAGATCTGGACGATGGAATTTGATGGCAGCCATTCAAGAGTAGGTTCTGGAGCTGGTGTTGTTTTGTATTCACCTTAAAAGGAAATGCATCCTTTCGCTTACAAACAACAATTTGATAACACTAATAATACTGCTGAATATGAAGCCCTTCTTTTGGGCATGAGTGTTGCAGAGGATATGGGAATCAAGAAGTTGAGATGCCTTGGCGATGCAGAGGTAATAGTGAAGCAAATCTGATAGCAATATCAAGTTAAAAACCCAAGGCTCAGACACTATAGAAATCAGGTTTGGGACTGCATTGAATCATTTGATGCTTTCTCTATTGAAGCCATTCCAAGAGCACAAAATGAAAGGGTTGATTCTCTTGTTGTGGAAGCCTCTTTATTGACACCACATCCTTCCTTTGGCAAGGATAAAATCAGCATTGAGATGGTGTTCAGACCAAGTGTACCTGATAATGCGGATCATTGGCAAGTCTTCAATGATGATAATCAGATTTTGAGTTTCTTAGAGCAAAGAGATAATTTCAATAATCTCTTCTTTGAAGGAAGTGTTCATCCTCATCGAGAAGTTGTTACTGAAGAAGAAGTCTGATGGAATTGATGAAGTTGATGATGAGGGCGTGATCAAATTGAAAGGAAATAAAATTCCCAAAGGCTTAGTCTCTTTGGAAGATCTATTTGACAAGCACGATAGATTCATTCAAGAGAAGGAGAAGTTATCTTCTTGGTGTCCATCTGAATTTGACAAAGAAAATATTGGTACTTCTGAAGATCCAAGGATGGTAAACATTGGTAAATTCTGCTCACTGAAGAGAAGAGAAGGTTTGTTGCTCTATTAAAAAAGTATTATGATGTTTTAGCTTACTCTTATGAAGAACTTAAGTCTTTTCAGCCAAAGGAGATGCACCATTCTATTCCTTTAAAATCAGGTGCTAAGCCCTTGAGGAAAAAGAAAAGGCCCTGTAATCCAAAGGTTGCTGATATCATCAAGGAAGAAGTGACCAAGATGTTGAATGCTCGAATCATCTTTTCCATTCACCACTCAACGTGGGTGGCAAACATTGTGCCGGTAAGGAAGAAGAATGGAGAGATAAGGATATGTGTTGATGTCCGAATTTAAATCAAGCTTCACTCAAAGACAACTATCCTCTTCCAATCATGGATCATATTTTGCAAGCGGTCACCGAATCTAAGATGCTCTCTCTGCTTGATGGTTTCTCAAGGTACAATCAAATAAAAGTGGCAGAGGAAGACTACAAAGAAATCAACATTCACAACTCCTTGGGGCACTTTTGCTTACAAAAGAATGCCTTTTGGCCTAATCAATGGGAGCCACATTTCAAAGAGCAATGGACTTGGCATTTAAAGATCTGAAGCATTGCATTGTTATTTATCTGGATGATCTCATGGTATTTTCAAAGAAGAGGGAAGAACACATCTATCATTTGGAGAAGGTTCTTGCAAGATGTAGAAAACATGGTATATCTTTGAATCCTAAGAAATGCATTTTTGGGTCACCGAAGGCAAGTTGCTGGGGCACATCATAAACAAGCATGGAGCACACATTGACCCCGAAAGAGTAAGAGCTATCCAAGCACTATCTCTGCCAACAAGCAAGAAAGGAGTGCATTCATTCTTTGGAAAGGTAAATTTTCTTCGCTACTTTGTCCCTGAGTTTGCTGAACTGACAAAACACATAACCTCTATGATGAAACCTCAAACGAGTTTCAAATGGAGCCATGAAGGGAAAACGACATTTGAAGAGATCAAGAGAGCTATTGCTAAAGCTCCAACTCTTGTATCCCCGATTTTAATAAAGAGTTCATTATGTATTGTTATGCCTTAGAGCACACTCTCTCTGTCATCCCTAGTTCAAAGCATGATGACGAAGTTTTGGAAGCCCCCATCGCTTTCATGAGCTACCTGCTAAAGAAACACGAGCTCAATTATAGTCAATTGGAAAAGCACGCATATGCGGTGGTAAAGGCTGTGAAGAATTTCCACTTCTACATTCTAAATTCTCACACTATGGTGATGGTTCCTGGAAGTGCAATCAAATCCATTTTAACACAACAAGATCCCAGAGTCAAAAGAGGGAATTGGATTGCAAAGACCCAAGAATATGACCTAGAGATTCAACCCTCTAATTTGGTAAGAGGAAATGGTTTATGCAAATTGATTCTATCAAGATGAAACTCTTAAATCTCAAATGTTGAGAAAGATGGCACTTGTTTAACTTGCCCAGAAGACTGCCCACAAGTTCTCTTTGTAACCACTACTGATGAGTGGTATGTTGATATTTCTTTTTTCTCACGTATGGAGAATGTCCCTCTCATCTAGATTACAAGAAAAGAAGAACTCTCAAACTGAAAGTAGCCAAGTATGTGATTTGGAATCACGCACTTTATAAGAAAGGAATGGATGGTTGTTTCCTTCGATGTGTTGATAAAGAGCAGCAAGGAAAGTTGCTTAAAGCTTATCACGACCAAGGATGTGGTGGACACTTCTCAGCAATGGTGACTACCCACAAAATTCTCAGAGGTAGATATTATTGGCCTTCACTTTTTGTTGATACTCAGAGTTGGGTTTCCAAATGCATACCATGTCAACAATTTGTTGGAAAACCACAGTTAGCCTCATTGCCTCTCAGGCCTGTGATTATTGAAGAACCATTTCAACAATGGGGGATGGATTTCATTGGTTTTTTGAATCCTCATTCGAGTGTTGGGCATACTTATGTGCTCACAGCCACGGACTACTTCACCAAATGGGTGGAAGCCATTCCAACCAAACAAGCTAGTTCTGAAGTGGTCTGCAGTTTCATAAAAGAACACATCATTATCCATTTTGGGGTGCCTCAAAAGATCGTGGTAGACAATGCCACTTACTTCTCTTCAAGAGAGATGACAGAATTTTGTTATGGATTTGGAATCTCTCTTGCACATTCTTCTGATTACTATCCATAAGGAAATGGTCAAGCTGAGTCAAGTAACAAAAACATTGTGACCATTGTTTGAAAGCTTGTTGATGAGAACCAAAGGAATTGGCATAAGAGATTGTATGATGCATTGTGGGCTGATAGGATCACTCCCAAGAAGGCCATAGGTACATCACCTTTTCAGCTATTGTATGGAGTTGAGGTGGAGATCCCTATCACCATTGAAATGTCGATCTCAAATTGATTCAATCGGTGGAAGATGGCCAATACAAAGACTCCATTGACAAAAGGATCCTTTTTCTTGAAAGGCTGGAAGAAAGTAGATCTCAGGTGGTTGATAAGATCAAAGAACATCAGCTGAAAGTGAAGAAGCTCTTTGACAAAAGGACCAAGGAAAGAGAGTTCAGAGTTGGAGATTTTTTCCTTCTTTGGGACAAGAGAAGAGAACCAAAGGGAAGCCATGGAAAATTTGATTCTTTGTGGCTGGGACCTTTTAAAATTCATGGAGCTTGTGGTGAGAATGTTTTTCTCTTATCATACTTAGATGGAACTCCACTAGGATTTCCTAGAAGTGGGAAATATTTGAAGCTTTACCATTAGTGAAAGTGAGTTGTCCCTCACCTTGTAACATAGTTTTTTTCCCCCTTTTGTTGTGTGTTTTGTTTTCCCCTTTTCCGTTGTGTGTTTTGTTTTCCCCTTTCGTTTTTGGGTGTTTTTGTTTGTGTGTCCTCTTCCTCCTTCTTGCTTTCCTCATAAGTTGTACATGAATCGACAAGGCCCAATGGATAAGGCACTTTGGTCAACGTTATATGTTTTTAAACTTGAGATTTCGGATCATCATGCCATGTTTCCTCCTTGTTCAATCCATGTCATGTCCCCAAGCTAGAGCCACCGTTGTCCCCTCAAAGAGTTTCCTTATTTTTCCAAGTCGGGACTTAGAAATTTTTTAAGTTAGACCTCTTTGAAAATGGTCTAATTTTATTATTTGTAATTATGGAACTTTCCAAGGGATGGAAGAGGTTTGGAACCTACTCCATCAGATGGGAAATTTCTTCCCCTTTCCAAAAAGGTAAAGAAGTTGATCTAACTCCTTATATTTTGTGAGATATGGCTCGGCGGGTTTAAGTTGTAAATTTTGCCCAAAGGTAGATTGGTGGGGGCTGGAAATATTTATTTGCTACTTTACATTTTAGGAAACAAGTGTGAATGGTGGTGGTAGATCCACAAGCTCGAGCGGGATGGAGAAAATAACAAGGCTCGATCCCCACAACGAATAGGATTTTGCCATGTGTACACGGGAGTGTTGCCGGCGGAGGAGTTCGTGTTTTTGAAACTTTTTCCAACAAAGGTTCAATATGTTCTAAATGAAGTCACGAATCTATTTCCAATCAAATGCTGACATGTGTCCTCTCCGAGAAGTCAAAACGGGTTGGTGGAGATAAAAGTGAAAATTTTCCAAAATACCAAAAAGCCGTGAAACGTAAAATGCTCGCCCACGGCTGCTCCAAACTCTTTCTGCCATGTGGTTGAATCAAATTAAAAGGTGCAGAAGGAAGATATAATGGTCTACATTCGAACTAGCAAAGATGTAACCATTTTAATCATTTTTCTCTAGCATTTTCCACCATGGCCGTTTTCTACATTTTGGAATCCGAATCGATGCAAAATGATTGGGATTCATTTGTAACTACTTCTGGCCACCCTGGGAAGTTGTAACCACTCCTGGCATGCTATTTCATGTGCTCTGTAATTCTTTGTAAGGGTTGGAAATGGAATTTTTGGAGACTGTAAATGATTTTTCACGTACAGAGGAAAAAAGAGATAGTCACCATTCTTCTATTCTACTTCTTTCTACAAATTTCTTCCATTTCCTTTCATTATACGAGTTTCCATTCTAGATGCAATAAGAAAAGATGGATTTTATGCCCCTTTGACCAAGGATTCAATTGGTACTTTGTGACCAATGCGTTTTTGTTCAGTCTTATAATTCTCTGGTTTGCAAATTTGTATTCTTTTTCCATTAAAATGCATGTTGTAAATTTTCTAGTCAATGTATGCAGGCTTCGATTTTCTACCTTCATCATTGATTTCCTTTCCTTCATTCCCACTCTCAGACCACTCTTTGTCCTTGCAAGCAATTACAGGCCTTGCCATAGGGCCAGTGGAGTGCCCCTGTGGATCTCTGGTTGAACAACCACCATCGAATTCACTTGATTTTCATGCATAATACATTAGATTTTGACTTCTTGTTATAAGTAGAGGACTTAGATTCCCACAAAGTGTTGCTTTAGAAACCCATAATTTTCCTCGAGACAAATTTTCAAGCCAACAACATGCTAACACTCCCCCTCTATTACATTGTTTATTACAAATATCATATTTCTAGATAGTGGACCCCCTATTGAAAACATGGTAAAAAATTTTGCACTCTTCATGTAGCTTACTCGGCTTTGAGGTGGCATGCCATCTTTGTGGCTTTTGTTAGAATACATGGAGAGAAAGAATAAAGAAAGAATAAAATGTAAAAAGATGAAATGAAGAGAATGCAGATTGCACACATTTGAGATGTGTGTGTCCGTTTATTTATTATAAACGGAGAATTTACAAAACGGTTGATGTAGTTACAATAGTTACAACCAACTTGTAGTTAGGCACCTTATAAATAAGTCTTATATTCTCATACCCCCTCTTATGACTTACTTATTCTACATAAAGCAAAAAAAAACAATCTAATAAGACTAGAACAAAATAGAGCTATGAAATCTTGAGACACTTCCACTTTGAAAGAAATGCTTTGTGAAAGGTAGGTCTCCATCAAGTTGCTTCATGACCTTCGTAAAGGTGTAGCTCTCGAGCTGAATTCCTGAGTTCTCGGATTCCACCTTCCCGAACTCTCGAATCACATATCTCCCGAATTTTGGACAACCATCCATATTGAGCCGTCCATAAGCTCATCAAGTTGTCTCATAACCCTCGTGAGGGTATAATTCCCAAAATCCATAGTCTCCTGAACTATCTAAGAAACCATCCATACCGAGCTTCATTTACCTTGTATGCTTTCTTGCCTTCAACATTTAGAGAAACTTTATATTTTGTATTCTTCACTTTCCTCACAACCTTCGCATTTGGTGGGTCTTCAACCATGGCTATATTGGCTATATTTGATATGATTTTACCCTTGAGCACATCATTGGCTCGAACACGACAATCCAATGTATTTTTATTCATAAGTTGCATTTGTATTTTCACTTTCCATGTATGAAAAGTTAGACCATAATATTTTTCTACTTGAATTTCCATAAAATAAAATAAATACTACTGCATATGAGTAAATAGAGAGTAAAATACCAATTTCAAGTATTCCCTTTGCTGCAGTTGTGATACACACTATTATGTGCCCTACAAGATAGAACAAACAACCTGAAATTTCATTGTGCCCTCGCAATTCGTGACTTGTTCTTTGTTAGTGGCAGTAATGCGACTGTATTCTACCGCTTTCATGTATTTTCTCGTGGCTATTTTCATACTCAGAAATCGCGACTGTGTTTTTTCTGATTCACTGGTTTTTCGTGCTCTATAAAACCCTTCCGTGACTAGATTTATGACTGTAAAAAGAGACTGTTGCAGGCCCTTGATTTAAGAGGCTTTCGCAACTTTGTTTGCTCCTTTCGCGACTCAGTTTTTCTCACCGAAACTCTTCCAAAGAGACAAGATTTAACGTGGTTCACCCAATTTGGGCTACGCCCACCAAGAATCACTTGCTCGATTTTATTACAAGCCACCGCTCTCTCAATACAATACCTGCATCCGCTTGGAGCTATGCTCAACAAACTCTGCTGTAATTCACACCAATTCAAAACACATCTCGCAATACATTTGCTTGTACATCTATCATATGCATAAGACCATATAAATAGACAATCGCGCTTAAGCAGTTTTACAAAACCGTGGGTATCAAAACCATGGGCAAAACCCGTCCCATAAACCTATGGGTCAAAAAACTCGCCCATATGAGAAAAGCACGTTTCCGATATTTCGGGTGCATTTTTCGAGGCCAAAAAATTTACGCCTAAATTTTTTTTTTTTTGGGCGCGCCCGAACTCCTCAACCCCTCGACCCCTCGAGGCCCGGCCCGGCCCCGAACCCCGGCGAGGATACATGAAAAGTGTACAATACTCTTAGTGTACAGTCTTCAACACTTTCACACATGAAAATAGGCTCCACAACCTAACAATCTCCCACTGAGACTAGTTTTCCTCTCGAGCAAGCTTCTCAACCCTTCACTAGTTTCGTGAAGACCAACCAAAGCCGAACACAACTTTAGTTTTTCCTGTGACCACCTTGGTCATCATGTCTCGCAGGATTTGACTGGTATGAATCTTCTCCAACTTCAACTTCTCTTCCTCCAAAGTCTGTCCCGATGAAATGGTACCTTAATCGTATATGCTTTGTCCTAGAGTGAAAGCAGAGTTCTTAGCTAGGTGTATAAAGCACTCGACTATCACTATGCAGCTTACATTCCTCCCGCTTATGCCCCAACTCCTCAAGCAATTGTTGTAACCAAATCATCTCTTTGCTTGCCCTCGTGGCAAGCAACATACTCACCTCTGTGGTGGTTGACAAAGCCACCACTTCGTCAGTAGTCGTGAAATCCAACTCACCGCTGTCCCACCTAAGTGTAAATATAACTCGTCGTGCTCCTCCCATTGTCTACATCTCCAGCCATATCTCGAATCTACATAACCACGTAAAGTGGTGTTTCGATCCATCAGTAGCACAAAACTGTCCCCATGGTCCTCTCAAATACCGAAGGATCCACTTTATCGCTTGCCAATGCTCTTTACCTCGGATCACTCATAAATCTACTCACAGCCTCCCACCGCATGGGCAATATCAAGCCTAGTGCACACCATAGCATACATCAAACCGCCAATCGCCGATGAGTAAGGTACCTTGACATTTGGTTTCTTTCCCCGCTCTGTCTTGGGACACTCTCCTTTGATAACTTGAAATGGCCTCGCCAAAGGAGTCCCAACTGGTTTAGCATCCTGCATATTAAACCTCTCCAAGACCTTCTTAATGTACTCTTCCTGAGATAAAGTCACTTCTGTTCCTTCCTATCCCGAGATATCCTCATACCAAGGATTTGTTTGGCTGCACCCAAATCCTTCATAGCAAATGATTCACTTAGCTGCTTCTTGAGTACTTTTATTTCCTGCATGTTTTTACCTGCAACCAACATGTCATCAACATACAAACACAGGATAATATAACTTCCATCCTCAAATTTTTCAGTATACACACAATGGTCGAATGACATCCGATATAACCTTGCTCCATCATGAAGCTATCAAATTTCTTATACCATTGACGTGGAGCTTGTTTCAGGCCATACAAGCTCTTCTTCAGTTTGCACACCATCTCCTCTTTACCTTTGACTTCATATCCTTCTGGCTGCTGCATATATAGCTCCTCCTCCAAATCACCATGGAGAAATGCAGTCTTTACATCTAACTGTTCTAAGTGCAAGTCTTCTACTGCCACTATTCCAAGAACAATTCTGATAGAAGTCATTTTTACTACAGGAGAAAAAATCTCATCAAAATCTATACCTTTTTTTCTCGTGCAAACCCTTGACCACCAACCGGCCTTGTATCTTTTCTTGCCTCCTTCTTCCTCTTTGACTCTAAACACCCACTTATTCTGTAATGCTCTTTTTCCTTCGGGTAGCTTTACCAAATCCCATGTCTGGTTCTCCATGAGAGCCTGATGCTCCTCATCCATGGCTTGCTCCCACTTCTTCCTGGCATCTACCTGCATTGCTTCATCAAAGCTCTCTGGTTCTCCACTATCAGTGAGTAATAAATAATAAAGAGAAGGAGAAAAATGTTCAGGTTCTCTTCTTACCCTAGAAGACCTCCTCAATATAGGAGTTTGGGGTTCCTGTTGAGGGGTTCCTGAACTAATTCATGTGTCACTTTCCCATCCGGAAGATCCTCTACCACTGCATATTCTTTCTTGGATTCTTCCCTGTTTTCCTGCAACTGCTGCTTATACATGACTTTCTCATTAAAGACCACATCCCTAGATCGAATGATTTTCTTGTCCTTAATACTCCAACATTTATATCCAAAGTCATCACCACCATAACCAATGAAAGTACATTTTTCTGATTTAGCCTCTAGCTTAGTCCTATCATCCTTGTCTATGTGAACAAACACCTCACATCCAAAGACTCTAAGAAATGAATAATCAACTTTCTTACCATACCAAGCCTCCTGTATGCCTCCATCCAAGGCACTTGAGGGTCCTCTATTTATCAAGTACACAAATGTGCTCACTGCTTCTGCCCAAAAAGAAAGAGGCAGTCCTGCATGTAACCTCATGCTCCTAAAGACATTCCATTATTGTTCTTTCATCCTTTTCGATACCCCATTCTCACGTGGAGTTCCCGAACTGCTTTTTGCCTCGGATTCCATTCTTAGAACAATAATCATCAAATTCATCTGCTGCAATACTCCTCCATTATCCGACCCGAGACATTTTAGCTTAAGACTCGTTTCATTCTCTACCAAGGCTTTCCATTTAACAAAAGTGTCAAATACATCGATTTGTTTCTAATACAATAAACCCAAACTTTCCTTGTTGCATCATCAATAAAAGTAACATAATAACTTGAACCCCAAGAGATGATACCTGAGCCGGCCCCCACACATCGAATGCACCACTCTAACTTACTCTCTTTCAGTAGGTCCAACCTTGAGAAACCTTACTCGCTTTTGTTTCCCATATATGCAGTTCTCACAGAAATCCAAACCTGTTTCTGTATATCCAGGAAAATTCTTCTTTATGATGTTCATGCCCTTATGGCTCATATGACCGAGCCTATAGTGCCATAATGTCAGATCTCGCATCCAAGCCACAAGATTACAATCATTAGTACTATAAGTGGTTAAATACAAGGTTCCAACCTTCTTACCTCTTGCCACCACAAGAGCACCCTTGGTAACCTTCCAAGAGTCTCATCAGTAAATATCACAAGACAACCATCACTTCCCAACCGCCCGCCGATATCAAATTTTTCGTCTTAATGTAGGCACATGTCCGACATCCTTCAATAGCCAAGTATTCCCATTCTCGCATCTTAACCTCGAATGTAACCTTTTCCAACTATGCCGCAAGGCTCATCATCACCAAGAAAACATGCCCAAAATCTCCTCGAACATAATCAACAAAATAATGCCTATGTGGAGAAGCATGAAAGAAGCCCCCGAATCTAAAACCCAAGATTCAAGAATATTGTGCAAAGAAAGAATCAAAGCATCCCGACATACATTACCCATTGCCACATTTGCCTCCTTGTTTTCTTTCTTGTTGTTTCTTCTTATCCCGAAGCTCCCAAAATCCTTCTTCGCATGCCAAAGCTTTCCACAATTCCAAAGATACAATCTTGTTCTTGGATTTTGACCTTGCCCGATCTTTTGATTTTCCACGGTTTCTCTATTCTTCTCGTCTCCTCTAGTTTCCATCACAAAGCATTCCCGAAGTAGAAGATTCCCAGAGCTTTTTCTTCGCATTTCCTCGCTTAGAATCACCCCTACAACATCCTCAAACTTCAACTTCGAGTTAGCTGAACCGAAGTTACTTACCGCCATTACTGTGCTATTCCAACTCGTGTAAAGAGCACAGTAATTAATAAAGCCCTAACTTCTTCATCAAATTCTATCAGAATCAAGCTAGCATATTCACAACCGTATTGAAATCATTTAAATGATCTGCTACTGAACTATTCTCAGACATCTTCATATTAAACAACTTTTTCATTAAAAATATCTTATTAGAGGCAGAGGGTTTTTCATACAACTTCCCTAATGCATCCATTAGATCTTTTGTAGTCTTTTCCTTTGAAACATTAAATAATACCGAAGATGCAAGACTCAACCGGATCGTTCCAAGTGCCTTCCGATCCAACAAATCCCATTCCGCATCTGTCATACTCGAGGGTTTGTTCACCTTCTCAGACAACGGAGTATAAAGATCCTTCTGATAAAGGTAATCTTCCATCCGCATCTTCCAAAGACTTGAAATTCTGCCCGTTGAATTTATCAACCCTAGATCTTCCTTCATCTGCCATAGCTCCCACTCAAGCTAAAAACTTTCCCCTGCGATTCAACACTTCAGCAAACCAAACCAGTGCTCGATACCAATTGTTAGGAAATAAGGGATAAAATATGGAATAATCCTCACAGAATCGCAACAGTAGAAACTAATATGCAGTAAATTATTACAGATCTCAAATAAAATTGCAGAATAAAATAACACAACACAAAGAGACAATATTTAACGTGGTTCACCCAATTTGGGCTACGTCCACCAAGAATCACTTGCTCAGATTTTATTACAAGCCACCGCTCTCTCAATACAATACCCAGATCCATTTGGAGCTATGCTCAACAAACTCTACAGAATTCACAGCCGAATTCAAAACACATCTGCAATACATTTGCTTGTACATCTATCATATGCATAAGACCATATAAATAGACAATTGCTTAAGCAGTTTTACAAAACCGTGGGTATCAAAACCATGGGCAAAACCCGTCCCATAAACCTATGGGTCAAAAACTCGCCATATGAGAAAAGCACGTTTCCCGATATTTCGGGTGCATTTTTCGAGGCCAAGAACTGCAGATTACCACAAACCGGGAAGTGACATGAGGATACATGAAAAGTGTACATGAACCCCTATGGTTTTCTACTATATGTTGACCACAAACCCGAAGGTGATAAGAGGTCTCAATTATACACTTGGGTGGTTTTTCGGATTTCCACAAACCTTTTCCCAAGAACCAAGCACTACTTTAGAGCTTCTGCTCCTCATAATGTTCTTCATTCAGAAGGAACCAAATAAGAAATAATGATCAACATTTTTATTGAAAACACATTACACACACCAAAACCACACCATGTACAACATTTAAAGAAAACACAGTAACAAAAACGTCACCAAAGCAATGGTCCAACCCCATCGTAGGTAACTGATGAGAGGACGCCAATTGTCCTCCATCCTCTGTGTATCCCCCATCCTTTAGTAAGTTGATACTTAATTAGCAGATATGGATTTGAGGTTTGTTGATTCAAAATAATTTCCACACATCATAGCGCTCACCAATGTCTTCCTTACTCTGCAAACAACATTTTCCAAGGAAATGGTTTGTGGTGGTTTGATACGACTTCAAAATGGTAACGTAGTGGGATGGTCTCTGAACATTATTCGAGAACACGTTGTGGGAAGGAGTCTTTCAATGCATACCTTAGATTTTGGTGGTCACTGCCACTCATGCCAAACTCCACACAGTGATTCTATGTTGGTTGGTGGTCGTTGGTAGGTCTTGTTTCCTCCTCTTCGTTAACTAGCACCAACTAGCAATCTAGGTCTATGAGATACAATTGGTTTGTTCTTCTCACAAAGTCCTTTTTGGTCGCTGATAAAGGAGGCTCCACGTATTTCAATAGACAGCAGTTGCTATTCTTCGAACACGTATAATTACTCTAGATCGGCAGAATTAGGTCACTCCATAAGACACTAAGATTCTTCTCACTATTTGTAGATAAAGCACAAAATTGATATAGATAATCTGCTGCCCCATCATATTTACCATACTCAAACTGAAACTTGGCATATTCGTATAACCCCTCTATCTGAACAGGTCCAATTTGACAGCCATCATTCAACATCTTTGGATTGGACAATTTGTTAGAGCGAAGCTCCTGAACAAGCGAAGGGTTCTGAAGAAACCAATAAGAGGTGCTGCCATTTCTTCCAATGATTTGATCCTTTTAACCACAACACGTCGATCTTTCTTTTCTTGTGGAACGTATTCGGTGCGGTAGAGGCTCTTATGAATGTCCATTGTATATTCAACCATGCTGGTCTCTGAAATAGGTCATCCTTCACGTAGGTGCTGAGGATGAAAGGTAAAAGAACCCCACACGATGCTAAAACAATCCCCTACTCCCGCGCTAAGATGCCCACTCTGATACCATTGTTGGGAGATAGACGAATGTAAAAATGTCTGAATAATTTATTCAAGGCAAACAAGTTACATATATACAACAAAGAGAAGTGGTTAACAGTCAGTTATAAAGCAAACCTGTACATGTTTGTTATAAGCGAGTCATTAACAATATAATACATGCTAACAAATCCGCCCCCAGTTGGCTCGACCTACAGCCTCAACACTCTTTATGACGTGGACGATACCTTTGTGACCAATCCGTACCCTAATGAGCATTCTTCAACGGTGGAGTAGCAATACTCAGCAAATGTTGGGAGTGATACGGAAGACAACACGTTTGCTGAGGAGGTTGAGGATGTAGGTATTTCGAGCGATGATCAGGACGGTGATACAGGATCTGTGGGTATCCTGGATCCTGGTAACATTGAAATCATTTTAAATATTAAAGAGTGTGGGAATTTGAAAAGTGAATCTATCTCTAAGGTTGAGCCTTGTGTGGAGAAAGATTCGTTTTGGTTTTTATGCAACGTTGACATTGTTAGAAAAAGAGTAATTTTGCCCCAAGAAAAGTAAAAAGCAGTTTTTTTTTTACATGCTTTTAATATTAGATGATTTAGTTTTAGATTCCTAGTTTAGGAAAAACTATTAAAGCAAATAAATCAAAAGTTTTGTATTGCACAAAAACATGTGATTTTTAGTTCTTTTTTTAGGAGTGTTGAGTGTTTTATTGTTAGATGAAGCCATCTATTTATTAGAGGCAATTGTAAGTATTTTCATATCAAACACATTCAGAGAGATTGTATTGAGCTGAAGCTCTGAGAAGGAAGGAGAAATATATGCACATAAGTGCTGATCTGAGTTTGCAATAATATGTTTTATTTGCAATTCTTTATTTTATTTCTACTAGTTGTTATTTTATATGCCTAATTTCTACAAATTGGTATCAGAGCACGAATTTTTTCAGCAGGTTTCTAATTAACAATATGGTATGGCTTCTATACCCGGTGCAGAAACCACAATTTATAGGAAAGAATTATGAGTATTGGTCATTAACCATGAAGGAACTATTAGATCCTAGGATGTGTGGGAAATCATAGAGAATGGGTACACAGAGCCCACAAATGCAAGCAACATATAATGCACTCTCACAGGCAAAGAAAGACACTTTGAAGGAATTAAGAAAGAAAGATGGAAAAGCTCTTTTCTTCATTCATCAAGCCATGCATGAAAACATCCTACCCAGAGTGTCAAAGAGCCAAGTAAAGCACAAATTGTGTGGGAAAATCTCCAAGTTGCATATCAAGGTAAAGAGAAAGTAAAAACTACCAAGCTACAATTACTTCGTAGAGATTTTGAAAATATTTCAATGAAAGATTCAGATTTTGTAGAATCGTTCTTTACTTTTGTAGTTGGTTTAGTCAATCAAATCAAATCTCATGGTGAAACTATTGAAGATAGAAGGATTATTGAAAAGTTTCTTAAAAGTTTTCTGTAAAATTTGATCCTTTGGTAGTTTTTATTGAAGAAACTAAGGATCTAAGTTAGTTTTCAATTGATGAGTTGTATGCATCACTAATAAATCATGAAAAAAGGTTGAATAGATCACATGCAGTTGTAGATCAAGATTTTTCATCACAGGTATCAGGAAATCATGGAAGAGGAAGAGGAAATTTCAGCCCTAGAGGCAGAGGAAGAAGTTCATCTAGAGGACATAGCAACGGTCCATCAAACTCAAGTGGAAGAGGACATAGTCAAGAGCACAATCATAATCATTTTTCAGGTCAGAGACAAGATAAATCACATGTGCAGTGTCACTATTGCAAGAGATATGGGCACTATGCTTTTGAATGCAAGAAAAAATAGTATGATCAGAACAAGAAGAATCAAAATCAGGTTGGAAGCTCTACTCCAAGCTCCATGTTTATTGCATGCACAAATATTTTCAAGCATCACCTATTGAGTGTAATCTATCCCAAGAGAGTCCTAGTGATGTGTGGTATTTGGATTCTAGTTGTAGTAATCACATGTCAGGTAACTTAGATTTATTTTCTAATTTGGATGAGTCAAGTAAAGTCGAAGTTACCCTTGGGAATAATAATACAGTGATTGTAAAAGGAAAAGGAACAATCAACATTTTAACTAAAAGATGCAATAGAAGATTATGCAGGATGTTTATTATGTTGCAGGTTTGAAGCACAATCTTATGAGCATTGGTCAATTGGTACAAAAGGGATACATAGTTTACATTGAAGACAACAAATGCGTGATCGTGGATAAATCTCCAAGTACACAGGTGATTGCTAAAGTGAAGATGGGAAAAAAACATAATGTTTCCTTTGAATATTATACCAGCCACATCTAGAGATCATACTACAGATCAATCCAAAGCTAAGGATATTGAATCATATTTTTAGTCAGTTGAAAAAGATGAATTGTGGCTATGGCATCTCAGGTTTGGTCATTTAAACTTTGGTGGTTTGAATTTATTACACGAAAAAATATGGTGAAAGGTTTGCCTTTGATTTAGAAATCCAGATAGAGTTTGTGAAGGTTGTATTTTAGGGAAGCAACACAGAGAATCTTTCCTAGTTGGAAAAACAAGAAGAACAAGTGCACCACTTGAAATTGTTCACTCAGATTTATGTGGACCGATGCAAAAAAATTCTATTGGAGGTTGTTCATATTTTATGACATTCATTGATGACTATACAAGGAAGACATGGGTGTAATTTTTGAGACAAAAATTAGATGCTTTTGATATATTTCAACAGTTCAAGGCTTTAGTGGAAAATCAAAGTGGGTACTACATCAAAGTTCTCTAAGGACAAAAGAGCAGGGGAGTATGTTTCCAATGCTTTTATGAATTTTTGCAAATATCATGGTATACACAAGAAGTTTACTTCTAGGTATACACCACAGTAGAATGGTGTGGCAGAGAGAAAGAATAGAACCATCATGGAGATGGTGAGAAGTATGATGAAAGTAAATTATATTTCAAATGAGTATTGGGTAGAAGCAGAGCAACTTTTGTTTACATCATAAATAGGTGTCCAACGAATTTTTTTGAAACATGGTTCCTTAACAAGTTTGGAATAAGAGGAAACACAATGTTTCTCATTTTAGAATCTTTGGTTGTGTGACATACGCACATGTGCCTAATGAGCTAAGGAAGAAGTTAGACAACAAAGGAGAAAAATGCATATTTGTTGGATATTCAGAGAATACAAAAGATTACAAGTTGTTCAATCCAGTTACTAGAAAGGTCATAATCAACAGAGATGTATAGTTTTTTGAAAATGAGGCATGGGATGGAAGTATTGAGAAAATAGTCAGTGTAGCAGCAACTATTCCTCATGATGATATGGTAGGTATAAGCATCGAGCAAAAAGTGTTTTATATTATTTGAATCTTGGACATGCACCACAAGTTGTAGCACAAGCTACACCTCCATCTACATCTAGGAGGTCTCCAAGATTTCAGTCATCTTCAACCATCTAGCAAACACCACAAAGAACACCAAAAGTTACTCCTTTAGTACAAAACAATCCATCATCAGATAGCCCTTTACATCAAAAAAAATAAGGAGTCTTAGTGAGATTTATAATGTTGATACAACTAATGCTTTTTCAGTTTTTGCATTGTTTTCTCAAGTTGCAGATCCAATATACTTTGAAGAGGCTATAAACAATGAAGTTTAGGTTCAAGCCATGAATGATGAGATAGACACCATAGAGAAGAATCGGACATGGGAGTTGATAGATCTTCTAGAAGGAAAGGGTGTGATAGGAATGAAGTGTGTCTACAAGACCAAATATACTGTTGATGGTAAAGTACGAAACATAAAGTAAGGTTGGTTGCTAGAGGTTTTTCATAGCAATATGGAGAAGATTGCAACTATAAATTTACACCAGTAGCACGTTTTGACACAGTAAGAATGGTTGTAGAAATTGCAGCTCAAAAAAAATTGCCTATTTATCATATGAATGTAAAATAAACATTCTTGAATGGTTTTCTTGAAGAATAAGTTTATGTGAATCATCCAGAAGGTTATGAGATTGAAGTTCATGAAGGAAAGGTATACAGGTTGAAAAAAGCACTCTATGGTCTCAAGAAAGCACCTAGAGCTTGGTACAACATGATTGATTCTTATTTGATTTAGAATGGTTTCAATAGGAGCAGCAGTGAGCCTACCTTATACATCAAGATAAATGAGCAAGGTAAAATTTTGATTATTTGTTTATATGTGGATGATTTAATCATCACTGGAAATCTATCTATAGATTCATTCAAATCAACTATGAAGAAAGAATTTGAGATGATAGATCTAGGTCTCATGCACTATTTTTGGGCATAGAAGTTCAACAATTAGAAGCTGGAGTTTTTATTTCACAAGAAAAGTATGCTAATGATGTTTTGAAGAGATTTAACATGTTGAATTGCAAGCCAACACCAACACCAGTTGTAGTAGGTTTGAAGTTAAGAAAAGATGACAGTGGATCATTTATAGATCCAACATTGTTCAAAAGGCTAGTTGGAAGTCTCATGTATTTGACGGCCACAAGGCTAGATATTATGTATGGTGTGAGCCTCATCTCAAGGTTCATGGAATCTCCAAAAGATTCACATTGGAAATATGGAAAAAGGATTTTGAGGTATGTATGTGGAACTAAGAATCATGGAATTTTGTATTCAACATCAAATGAGTTCAAACTCATAGGTTACATAAACAAAGTGATAGTGTCGGAAGTATTGATGATAGAAAGAGAACATCCTGCTATTTTTTCACTTTGGAACATGCGTAGTTTCATGGGCATTGAAGAAGCAGCCCATAGTCACACTATCTTTAGCAGAAGCAGAGTATGTAGCAGCAATATGAGTAGCATGTCAAGTTGTTTGGATGAGAAGAGTGTTGAAAGATTTGAGGTAGAATCAAGAGGATGCTACACAGATTTTTTGTGACAACAATTCAGCAATAACATTGTCCAAAAATCATGTTTTTCACAAGAGGAGCAAACACATAGACATGAGGTATCACTTCATTAGGGAGTTGGTTAACAACAAGGAAATTTGTCTTGAATTTTACAGATCGAAGATCAGTTTGCAGATATTTTTACGAAAGCTTTGGGAAATAAATTTTTTGAGTATTTGAGAACTTGTTTGGGAGTTTGTGATTAGGAATATGTCAGATCTAGAAGTGCACACTCAACTCTAGAAAAATAAAAGCTTGAAGGTCAAAATTAAGGGGAGTGTTAGAAAAAGATTAATTTTTCCCCTAGAAAAGTAAAAAGCAATTTTCTTTTTACATGATTTTAATATTAGATGATTTAGTTTTAGATTCCTAGTTTAGAAAAGCTATTAAAGAAAATAAATAAAAAGCTTTGTATTGCACAAAAGCATGTGCTTTTTAGTTCTATTTTTAGGAGTGTTGAGTGTTTTATTGTTAGATGAAGCCATCTATTTATTAGAGGCAATTGTAAGTTTTTTCATATCAAACACATTCAGAGAGATTATATTGAGTTGAAGCTCTGAAAAGGAAGGAGATATATATTTTGAAAACGTTGGTTTTAGGAACCATAATGAGCTTCTCGATCATGCACTTTGGAGGAAGAGAGGTGGAACAAGGTTCATCCAAGAAATAAGAAATATCCTCCTTACCTCGGCGTTGATTTATTAGGTTAGCTTCCTCACGAAAAATATACCAAGTAGGATCTAGCATAGGAAGAGTGAGCACTGAGAGAATTACGTGGAGAAGAAAATAAGAGCACAATAAGAGGACAGAGAAATAATAATGATCTCTGATATCTCCACCATCCGGGAGATTCATTAAATAGGGAGAATAGATAGTTTGACATTCCTAAATAATAGGAATGTCAAGCTAATTAGGAGATAACTAATTCCACACAAGGAGTGGAGAGAATCTCAACAAGCTCGAGAGTTAGAACTAATTAAAACAAATATAACAATTTCTATAATGAGCTTATTTGGTGTAATTAAATTATTTACACCAACACCCTCCCATAAGCGAATGCTAGGGAGAAAAAAGAAAGAAGGGTCCCGGCTACTAGGCCTGATAAGGTACCCGATACAATACTAGAAAAGAAGGAAGGAAGGACTATACAAGATCCCCCCCAAGGACAACTTCCTTCACCCCAAGCTTGTCTCGCAACTCCAAATAGTGAGGAGAAGCCAAGGGTTTAGTGAAGATATCTGCAAGCTGATCAGCTATAGGAACAAACTCCATCTAAACGACCCCATCCTGAATCAACTGTCGAATGAAGTGCATGTGGATCTCTATGTGTTTTGTGCGCTGATGCTCAACAGGATTACGTGTAATGTGAATAGAAATTTTTTTATCACACCAAAGAATGGAAGGATACTTCTTGTGAAAAACCAAACTCACCAAGAATCTGACGAAGCCAAAGAACCTCCTGCCCTGCTATCACAACACCTCGATATTCGGCCTCAGTGGATGATAATGTAATTGTATTTTCTGTTTTTACAAGACCATGCAACTGGACTAGAACCAAGATGAAAAAAGAATCCAGAGGTGGATTTACGAGTATCATGACATCCTCCCCAATCAGAATTTGTAAATCCCTCAATACCGAAACATTTTGAGGTGTGTAATGAATACCATAACTCAAAGTCCCCGAAGATATCTCAAGATACGCTTGGTTGCTTTCCAATGACTCTCATGAGGCTCATGTGAAAAATGAGAGACAAGATTAATAAAAAGATGATATCGGGACAAGTATGAGTGAGATACAAAAGGCTCCCAACCAACTATCTATACAAAGTGGCATCTACTAAGTTAGACTTACATGCAACAATCAATTCAATACCTGACTGATAAGGTGTGGGAGATGGCTTGCAATTAGCCATATGAAATCTCTGAAGTAGATCTATAGCATACTTCTTCTGACAAATAGAGATGCCCTCAGCAGACTGGTGAACATGTAGGCCAAGAAAGTAGTGCAACAATCCCATATCTATCATATCAAATTCTGCATTCAATTTCAGTTTAATGTCTTGTGTTAGAGAATTTGAACTACTAGTAATGAGGAGATCATCAACATATAATACCAATAGAAGCAAGTCATCATTAGTCTTCGGGACATAAACTGTATGATTGGTCTTACAATGATGAAAGCCAATAGACAACAAGAAAGCATCCATCTTCTCATACCAAGCCCGAGGGGCTTGTTTGAGACCATAGAGTGAACACCGAAGTCTACAAACTAGTGAAGAGTCATGTATGAACCCTTGAGGTTGCTCCATATAAATATCCTCATGGAGATCACCATGCAAAAATGCACTCTTCACGTCCATCTAATGTACTGACCATTGATGAGAAGCAAGCAAGAGAGAGAACAAGGCGAACAGAATCCATCTTTGCGATAGGAGCAAAAGTTTAGAGTAATCTACTCCTTCAACTTGAGAATACCCCTTGGCGACAAGACGTGCCTTGTATTTTTCAACCGATCCATCAGCTGCATATTTGGTCTTATAGACCCATTTACATCGTACAAGCTTTCTTCCCTTCGGAAGAGGAACCAAATCCCAAGTATTATTCTTCATAAGTGAAGAATATTCATCCTGCATTGCTGAATCCCATTCTGGGTTTCCAGATGCCTGTGAAAAAAGAACAGGATCATTAGAAATAGCTTGGCTCATAAGAGCCATACCAGAATAGGGCCGATGATCAACAACACCAGAAGTCTCAGCTCTAGTACGTCGTAGATCTCATGAATCACCCGCCAAATCACCTGTTGCAGCCAATGTAGATCTTAGCCATTTGAAGTAGGAGTAGGAGCAACGAGCGGGAGAGCAGGAGCAATAGGATCAGGATCAGGGGGCCCATCAAAATCATCATCAGTGACAGGAGTAGGAGGTAATAATGGAGATGGAAGAACTACTGTATGATCTAATGGAGCCTCGGTCTCATCAACTCGAACATCCCACCGAAACACAACATCTTTGGTAGTGAGATCGAAGAGGCGATATGCCTTCACATGCTCACAATGACCAACAAAAATGAGTTCTTTACTTTTCTTCTCCATGGTTTTCCGAGTGTCGTCAAGAAAAAGGCCCAAGCCTTACAACCAAAGACCTAGAATTTTGATACGTCAAGTTTTTCACCCGACCATGCCTCCTCAGGAGTAACCCCTTGCACTACTTTATGTGGCATTCTATTTTGAATATGATTTACACAGTTGACTGCTTCCACCCAGAACTGAGGTGCCATGTTCTTGGACTGAACCATGCAATTTTCCATTTCCTTGAGTGTTCGGTTCTTTCATTCAACAACTCCATTTTGCTGAGGGGTGTGAGGAATAGTATACTGGTGCACAATTCCATGATTAGCACAAAAAGTAGTAAATGCATTACTCTCATATTCCCCCCCATTATCCGTGCAGAGTATTTTAATACAATGTCTAGATTGTTTTCTCTACAATAGCCTTAAAAACTTTGAAATGCTCCAGGACATCACTTTTAAATTTTAGAAAGTACACCCAAGTTTTCCTAGTAAAATCATCTATGAATGTGAGTACATACTTAGCACCAGAAAATGATCTATGAGGAAAAGAAGTTAGATCACTATGTACCAACTCAAGACGAGCCGTAGCTCTTTTTGCTTGACCTTTTGGAAAAGGATCCAAGTGTTGCTTACCCAACATACAACCGGGGCAGACACCATCATGTGATTTTACCTTTGGAAGTCCTGTGACCATATTCTGCGAAGAGAGTTGTTGCAGATACCTGTAATTGAGGTGACCAAACCTCTCGTGCCACAATTTGCTCAAAGAATCAGCATGAGCAATTAGTGAAGATCCTGCAGAGTTATCAAAACTCTCAAATACATACAAATGTGAACATGGATCCACAAATCCTGTAGCTACAATATCATCATGATCATGAAGTTCCCTGATGACAACCTTATCTGGTGAGAATTCAACAGTTCTACCATCACCAGAGTTACAGATTTGATATATGGAAAGCAAATTGTTAGACATATGGGGAACATAAAGAACATTATTTAGATGCCCATTTGGCATATTTACAATACCATAACCCAATACATCTACAGAAGTAGAATTGCCCACCGAAATATGTGAAGTGCTGCAAGCAGAAATAGAAGATAACAAATCCCTGCAATGTGTAATATGATGAGTAGCCCCTGAGTCAAAATCCACTGATCTTGCAAAGGAGAAGAAGCTCTATCAGAAAGAGCCTTACCCTTGCCAAGCATTGGAAGCAGATGAAGGTGATGGAACAGTGATCTTGTGTTGTTTTAAAGCCTTTTCTAATGCTTCCAACTTCAAAAAACATCTAGATTCAGGGTGATTTTTCCCCCACAAAAGGAACAAGGATCAAACACCCTCTTCTGAAATGGTCTCTTATTTTTACCATTATTCTGTGGTTTAGAAGTGTCAACAAAAGGATTAGAAACCATATTGTGAGAGGGTATAGGCTTATCATAGCTTTGCTTGGGTTTGTTTTTCCAAATTTTCTTAGGAGAACTGGCCACAAGAGCATGATTCAATGTAGGCATAACATCTAGAGAGATTAATTTTGCTTGTTCTCGTGAGAGACGTTCACAAAACTGTTCAAATGAAGGCATTTTAAACTGAGTGTCTAGTGCATCCATAGTAGAAAAGAAGGTTGACATAAATATAGAAAATGGACCCTTTAGTTTAGTTAGGATCATGTATATGCATTCGTCATCCTTTTTAGTTCTACCACCTTCTTTCAACTGACTGCAAATCTCTTTAAATTTTGACATAAATTCTTCTATGGAAGGAAAATATGAAGGCAATAAAGAGTTTAATTCATGATCCAGTTGAATTAATTTTAACTCGTTTATCTTGCCAAACAAAGATTCAAATTTTTCCCATACCTCTTTCGGAGCTGTGGCTACGAAATATGAAACTGGAGGTTATCCGCTACATTCAACGCGATCAATTCAAGAGCTTCATCTTTCTTGCATGCATACAAGTACTTGTCCTTCTCTATGGTGAAAGTGGGAACTGTATCATCAAACACACGCCATAATCCATGAGACTGTAAGAGCTGCTGCATCTTGGTTTCCAGGCATGGTAATTCATCGAGTTTAGAGGCTCAAACAACTGTAGATCCCGGTGTGAGCAGAAGATGAGGATGATATAAAGGCTCTCGACATGGTATAAAAGGATCAATTTGTGCCTGGTATATGCCTAGTTGTGCGAGGCTAAAAACAAAACTCTTTCAAGGTGAACACCAAGACCACCGGCACCAAGCAGTAAAGCGCAAAGAAGAGTGGGAAGGTAGTCAAATAGTCCAAAAATGGAAAATATAGAGATGCCGAGCATCCAATGGATAGCAAGGAAAACCAATAAGTGCGCGTGCAATCAAATAACCAAGTCGCCAAACCACCAAAACGTGTAGGCAACCAAAATAACAATAGGTGAACACCAAAGTATGAGGAGGAAATGCAAAAAATCGTCGTGAGGAGATCGATCTTTGGTGTCTAAGCATGCACATGCAATGCTGAAGATATGCATTGGTCTCTCCACTATCATACGTTCATGCACAGGCCCGAGCAAAGAGAGAAACAAAGCGGTAGGTAAAACAATCCACATGCTTAGACCATAGAAAGTGGCCACCACACCACAATTGTATCCTCATTTTTTCTTGGGGTTTTCACAGCTGATCAAAATGAATCAACACTAAATAAAATACGTCCATACAATACAATTCGCTGCAATTTCTCCACCGCCAAATTACTGGAGCTTCAAATCCATTTTTCTCATGGCTAACAGGTATACCATTATTCTGATGCAAACAAGTCAAAACCATGCAACTCGTACATTCATGGATTTTGATTTAGTCAATCTAGCTATGGATGGTATTTGTGGATTATATGAATAGAAATTGAAGGAATTGAACCCTGCCATACAGAATATTACATATGACATTGAAGATCTCTACAGCTTCATTGATGGTCTAGTAGACCTGAGTGCACTTGTGTTGGATCACTCATTACAAGCTTATCTGAACGACCGCAAGTGGATTAAACAACAACTTATGAAGCACTTGAAGAAACTTGCTGCAGGCTGAGAATAGTATGCAGGCCGTGAGTAAATAGCACGAGCCAAAGAGGAAAAATGACCACGTGCTCGCAGGAATGAAGCTTTGATGGATCTGAAGCTTTGACTCTCGCCTCCTTTTCAAATACACATAAACCACAAATCAGCAGAGAAAGCCGCATCCAACCATGAAAAACATGAGCAGCAACAAAATGCACAGTTTCCAAACTGGACAGTAGCAATAGTCACAAAAAAACCACGCAACAAATAAGAAAACTAAAGAATATCAATTCTGAGAAAATAGAGGTCAACTTCAACTCTCCTGCAACTATAGATCGATACCACGAAAAGTCTACTAGTAGGGTCTAGCACAGGAAGAGTGAGCACAAAAATTACTCAGAGAAGAAAATAAGAGCACAATAAAGAGGAACAGAGAAATAATAATTATCTCTGATATCTCCACCATCCGGGAGATTCATTAAATAGGGAGAATAGATAGTTTGACATTCCTAAATAATAGGAATGTCAAGCTAATTAGGAGATAACTAATTCCACACAAGGAGTGGAGAGAATCTAAACAAGCTCCGAGAGTTAGAACTAATTAAAACAAATATAACAATTTCCTATATAATGAGCTTATTCGGTGTAATTAAATTATTTACACCAACATTCTCTTCATGGTCTCTTTTTCGTGATTTGGTGTTGGTCAAGTCTTTTTGGCCATGTCTTTCTCTAGTAACTATTTGGATTGCTTTGTGCTCCTTGCTTCTTTATGATTAGCTTTACAGTGTGGGTATTTTTGGGTCCCATCAAAGCAAAACTACTTCTTGAATAAAAAATGCATCTCATAATAACATTTATTTTTAAAGTATCGAGATAGGAACATTGTAAAATGCCCTAAAACCAATTACGTGAACTGCTATCAAAAACTCCAAGATAAAAATAGGATTCAAAATTACCAAATGTATAAAGAAACTCAAAATTGAATTAAAAGATTCAAAATAGAGCTTAGTAATGTCATAAGTATGAGAATAAATACTAGGAATGATAAACATTTATCAATTTTTTTCTAACTATTGGTAGCTTAAAATATTATTCGTAGATTAAAATGCCTCTAATCAATTCAATTCCAAAACTCCAAAATAGGATTCAAAATTACCAAATGTATAAAGAAATCAAAATTGAATTAAAAATTCCATGGGTAATGTTTCCTTATTATCATACAACATGAACTCCAAAAATTCTTTCAAACATGCATGCTTATGAAAAAATTCAGCTATGAAAAAACTATCTATATATAAAAACCGGTGATTTATTACCATCCAAGTCAAAACTAAATGGAATCATCCATGGATATTCTATATATAGATCATGGGTTATCTCGGTAGTTATTGGTGAATCAATAACTTCAGTAATTTAAATCTTATCGTTAGGTTTATAATCCATCTTCTCCCTAACATTTCCAAGAATGTGGAATGAATGAATTTTCTCAAAAATTTCAACCCGCGCCCACTGTAGACACCTAGAAGTCGGTCAAGTAATTTTATTACCTAAATTACACTCGACTATCCTCTTTCATGTAAATTGACGACACTTCATCAATGAACCACCACTTTGTCACTCTATCATCATTAATTAATTATGTTTCACTAATTAATTATCCCTATTATCATTTAGGATGCCGATTAATGATCTTTCGTTAATTAACATCCACTTGTACCTAGGTCAATTAATTATTCTTAATTAATTATGAACGCTAGTCTAAATCAATAAATCACCATTTATTGAGCCAATTCCTCTCTTAAAATATTTTGAATCATAATAATTTTTTCTAAAGCTTTTATAAGCATACCCCTTCTATTAATTAATAACCTTTGATTAATTAAACCCCCTTTTAACTCCCACAAAGTGCACATACTTTATTAAACATACATGACCTTTTTATTTCCTCTTTGGGGTTTATCCCACATTCATCAATTTGCTAGCCTTTTCTGAACTGAAAATCTATATAAGAAACCCCCCACTTACCTTTCTTCTTACACCTTATTTTCCATAGGATTAACTATAGGCATTTTGATCTTTACCCATTATTCATTGAAGGAAATAGATTCTCCATCTTGCATCAATTCTCTCAAATTGAAGAGCATGGGAAGATCAAAAATGGCCTTGTAGCCATGTTTTGGTGATATTCCATCTTCAAACCTTGAGGAAATCACTCCCCTTTTGATTTCTAAAGTGATCTAAATAGGTTCATTTGTTAGATTAGAAATCTAGAGAGTAAGAAATAACTTAGCATTTTGATTTGAGATTTTTCATGCATTGAAGAAGTTGTTTCTCATAAGATCTTATCTTGATGGTTATATAGTAGGTTTGATTGATTTCTTAGAAGCTACTAGGTGTTAGCTTTGATGGATTCTTAGTCCTTTTAGCATTTGATGTCAAGTTTTGCTAGTTTTATTTCAATTTGGACTAACCCTAATCATGCACATGTTAAATAACTTGAATTATTATGCTAACTTTGCATGTGTTGAGTCTCTTTTATAGGTTTAATTATAATGAGTTGATAATTTTAAGGTAGAATAGTAAAAAATTTACCTTTTTGAGGTTTCTTGCATCAATTTTCCATATTTTTCACATCATTCAGTACATGCACATGTGTTAGGTTGGACCGCGCATGCATCTTTAGGGACGCGTTTACATTGAGTAGGGTGCACTATTGTTGTAAAGTCTACACATGCATCTTCATCTACAACACATGTGCTTCTCGGCCGCTCATATGTTACATTACTATTTTATGCTCTATATTTCTCTGTCAAACCCGAGCATATGCTAGTAAGTCTGTGTAGGTGCTTCTCTATCAGTGCATGCATCATACCAAGTCTTTGATGTATATTTCTTATCATACCCACCACGATCTTAAGGATGTGTATCCGTTTCTCTGGATGCGCAGCCTGCTAATGTCCTGTGTCTTTTCTCATATGGATGTATACGATTTCTAGTCCATGCTACCACTATTAAGGGCATGCGGGTGTTATAAGAGGTGCACGAGGTGTTGTAAGGTCTGCGTGCATGCATGATATATTGAAGTTTGGGCACCTTTTTCAAAGTTTACATAATTTTGATATTTTTTTGGCTAACATCTTGCAGGTTTCTTGAAGCTAACAATTGATTGTAGGATATATATTGGATCATGTTTTGTGCTAACTTGTTTGATTGAGTTTAATGAATGTCTTGTTTTCATTTTCTAGGATAGAGTTGTGTATGCTCTTCCCTCACACCTTCTAGGTGATATTGAGGATCAGAAAAACTCTAGGCCTTTTTCATGCTTTCAAACACTTCATTAAAATTCATGCCTAAGGGAATGAACAACAATTTGGTTAAAATGAATTGCCTTACACTTTGATTTTGCAATTTTTATAGATTTTTGTTATAGCTGGGATTTTTGTTGCATATGATCTTCCTTGCACCTTCGGGTGATCTTGGGAATAAAAAACAACACTTGAATCCTCTTTTCATGATGTTTTGATTTCTTTGGAGAAATACTAATCTTTCAATTGGAGAACCTAGTTCGTAAGTCATAGAATCAATATCTAAACCCAATAATAATATTGTTTTTATAGGTTGTCAAATGGTGTACAACCAAACCACACTAAGTTCAAAGATAAAAAACCACATTAAATACACAATACTTGCGAGTTCAAGTTAAGAGCTATGGTTTTCGACTTAAAACTAGGAGAAGTTCCTAGGCATAAGCCTTAAAATAAAAAAGGATGCTCCCAAGAACCCCAAAGTATTCCACACAAGAGGGAACCTTGTGGATGAAATGGGAAGCGCTCCACTTACCTACTTGTCTAGTATACACTTGTGATATTTAGAGTCAAAATTATCTTCACATGACCCCAGTGAAAATACAACTGAACACATTTATTGCTCATTATATCAAAGGGGGTAAAGTAAATCCAAGATACTCCAAGGTTTAGTCAGTGTGACTTCCTTGGCAAACCATGCTCGTAGAGGTAATTTGTGACACCTAGTTGAGAGAAACAATTAGGAATCCATTTTGTCTTAGAGCCAACTTGACCAACTCAAAGTCAATCATGTTTTAAAGAGATTTCACAAAGTAAGAATGTTTTAGAGTCAAAACCTTGCTAGTTGAGTAAGGGGAGAGTCCATTAAAATTTGAGCCAAGCATCATTCATCACAAAATTTACGAAGTGTTACTTTGTTTTACTTTTTCACTCGCCATAAGACAAGGTGAAACATTTCCGAAGTGAAGCCAAGTATTTTTCAACCCCACTTGATCTACTCCTTTGCTTTCTTGTTGATATTTTGGATCAAAAGAGGAGAATCATACGTGTGCTATTGATTGATTGTGTCCACCACTTTTGCACCCATTTACTTTGGTCCTTTTCAAGACTTGATGGTAAGCGTTAAAAGTGTGTTGGTACATCTTCTTATCTTGATATCCATTTGATCTTGATACCCACATCAAGATATTCATCGTAGTTAGGCTTGATTCATCATTGAATTTCTTTTGAAGTGTTATGTTGCTCGCATCACCTTGATATAATTTCAGTACTTAGATATTTTTTCTCATAAAATTTATAGATAAGTTTCTCTATTATAACATTACGTTGTTCACATATTAATAATTCCTTGGTATAATTTGTCCTTATTTCCTTTTAAACATTGCCTCAAACCTTGACACGTAATTTTATCCAATTTTTCCCCTCAGGAAAATTTGAACAAACATGAAGTTGCACACTAGGAAAATGGGGTTGATTCATTCATGGGAGCTTGCATTTTGGGAATCGCCAAATAGGTTGAAGTAGGTCGAGCATTTCAAATAATTTTGGGAAGTGAAGAATCTATGAAATCTGAAATTTTAGATTTCGGAGGTGGAGCCATTTAGAGGTAGGCTAGGGAGAAATTCGGGAGTGGGTGGAAAAAGGCATGAAAGTCATAATTTCAATTCTGAAACCCAAAGTCTAGTATTCAAAATTCAGAGTTTTAGAGGTTTCGGTGAGTGCAGGAAGGTGAACAATAAAAAATCCCTAAAATTCAAAATCTTTGAAACCGAAGTCGAGTTTTAGACATTGGGATATCATAGGTTCGGAGCTTTCATGTTTCCAAAAGCGATAAAAGAACCATGAAATATCGAAAACACAGAACCCTGAAATCCCAAAATCCAAAAAACCAAAACCTCAAAATCTCGAAACCTCCGAAAATGCAAAGGTCTCGAAACCCAAAGTATAAAATTCAGACTTTAGGTTTTAGAGTTTTAGAGGTTTCATGTGCCCAAATAGATAAACAAACCTTGAAAATCCAAACCTTGAAATCCCAAAAATAAACCCTGAAATCTCGAAACCCCCAAAAATGCAAAGGTCAAACGTATAAACCCCCAACATGAAAATCACAAGTTTTGAAGTCCGAAACCCGAAGTTCAAATTTCAGACTTTAGGGTTTGAGTTTCATAGGTTTTACATGCTCAAGTGAATGAACGAGAATAACAACCTCCGAAGTCAAAATGCCTTAAATTTCAAAATTTCAGATTTCAAAGGTTGCGATGCATTTCGAAGTCTTAAGTGCCAACCACTCGAAGAAACTCATGTCATATTGCCATAACATTTGAATGGGATCTTAGATTTACACAAGAAAGATTTTTTTGAAATCTATCGGTGTCCTCTATACAACTATGACTAATATAAGTGAGGCTAAGTTCTTCAAAATGAAGAAATATTGTCTTCCATTTAGAGTAATGTTTGAGGTTTCTCACCTACCACAATGGTGAAGTATGGGCTTCCTTTCTTATCCAAAAAGGAAAAGTACAAGGAGGTATGGATTTTTCGGTGGAACCCATCATTGTTACTGCAAGAGATTTTGATTCATTTCGGTGTGGTTGAAGAAATATTTCAAGTTTCTTCCCTCTATCCCTTCTCTCATTCTTCCTATATATTGTAAGGATGGTCATTGTTCTAATGTTGGATAATTTTGCTTTGTACGCTCCTTTTCTTCTCTTGTCTATAAGTGAATTTTTGGAGTTCAAACCTCCCATTCAAGCTGTAATGCAAGTTATGCCTCTCGACCATTGTAATGCACTATATTAAATCCGTGGAGCAATAATAGAAGTCTGTGAATGAATTCATACCCTCTCTTGTCTTTATTGCTATCTTTTGATTTCTCATTGCAATCTTTGTTATTTGTATATGGTTATTGTATTACATGTTTAGTGTTTAGTGGATTCTCATATGTGGATTGATCTGTGGTGTATTTTAATCCTTCTTAATCTAATTGTGGTTTCCATTTTCATGCAAAAAAAGTGTTCAACATTCCTTTTAGTGCATCACCTCTGATATTTTAGGTTTAATTTTTTGTAATCTTTCTTAACCATGTCTCCTTGGAAAGTTAGAGTAGATTTTAGAGTAGATCCTCTACAATTTGGATGTGTGCATCAACATAGAGGAATAGGAACCGACCTTCATCCGGAGGGTTATCTTGATTGTAAAGTCCCACACTTTGGGATAACTCCATGTTTGATGAATCACACTAACTACCTCAACAATTAACTTGCGAGCATTCAGGGGTGCTATGATTTTTCCATAACAAATGATGTTGTTACTTTTTTAGCATTGTTTAAATACTATTTTGATAATAATATCTTACTTTTCTGAAAATATTGGTTAATGTATCTAAGTGGTATTGTTGCATTTCTCACACTTGTAACTTCCACTTTTTGGGATTTAGGCCTTGTTTGTATCTAAATGAGTTATAGTATACTTTGATTGGGAGTCACATCAACCCCTTGTTAATAATTATGCCTTGTTTATCTTAAACTTGACTTAAGTGTTGACATTGAGTTGATCATCTTGTGTCGAACTACCATTAAAAAACATTTATATAGGGAGTAGTTCCTTGTTGATTGGATTGGTTTACCAAACTTACGTGATTGTCCTTGTGATTTTTTTTCGTATTGACTTATTTTTAGGACAATCCTATTTGATTCCTTGATTATTTATCATTCATTATTCTTTGAACATTGTTGGCACTCATTTTTGACCCTCACAATCATTACATTCTAGGTTTTCACTTAGGTTTGTTATATCCTTGATCACATTTGAAAACAACCTTTGTAAAACACTCCTTGTTATGCCCTCTTTAACAAGGATGGCATCTAAAAAACTAGAATAGGAAACATCCAACAAACAAGGATATAATATTTTCATTTGTCACGATTTAGGACCCCTTTTCTTAGTGGAAAAGGAAACAGAGGACATGATTGATCATAGTGGTGATGAAGTAGAATCACCATGAGTGGAGTTCAAGTTTGACCTCGCTTAATTGGATGAATTCCTTTTTCTCAAAAAAGATAGATTAGTTACACGAGTTGTAGAATTAGGTTCCAAAATGCCAAATGAACATGAATTCATTCCACCTACCAACAAATTCCATGAGGAAGAATAGGCACAATATCCCCTTATTAACATGGATGAAATTTTAGGGAATGGAAAAGCTTCTACTTCAAACCCTCAAAATGACAACACAGGTGGTTATAAATTGCCACTTATCAAAATACCCCACAAGGTTAGAATGGAGCATGAACACATGGAACAACCTCCTCCACATGAGAACCAAGAGGGACCTCAAAATGATGAAGTCACTATGAAAAAAATTCCTTAGTAGATAAATAACTTATTTAGCTTCCCATGATATAAAGGAAATGAACAAATATGCACATAAAGAGAAACCTAAGGCCAATAATAGTGAACTTCACACTAAAAATAAAGGGGATGAAACACCAAAATATAGTAGGGTATACATGTCAGCTTCCCCTACCAAATATCAACTTCTCACACAAGAGTTACAATCTATGAAAAGTATACTCATGACCCTTCAAAAAAACAATTTCGGACATAGTAAAAAGTACCAATACATAGAGTTATGTCCTTACCCATTTGATATAGCTATAACACATGTCCTTCCCTAATAATTTCGATTGCAAAAAAATTGAAAAGTATAAAGGAAAGCTAACCCACAAGATCACATCAAGAACTTTTACATGGCGTGCCAAGAAGCAGCTTATCGTGATAATTACCTTATATGCTTATTCTAGGGTGTCAATATTTTGAATGGTTTATTCATATACCAAGGGGATCTATCTTCACATGGCCTGAGATAGAAGATATATTTGTTTTCATTCAATGTAGAGAGTTATGCTACCATGGTAGACTTATGTAGCACAAAACAAAGACCTAATGAGACCTTTGCTAGTTTCTTACAATGATGGTGGGGGTTAGCTAGCCTATTCCCTTGTTCAATTCTTGAAAATTAAATTGTTAGAATGTTTTTCCCTAATCTAAATCCGAACATTGATTTCCATTTACAGATGCATTATGTTAATAAATTTGAGGAATTTATAGAAAAAGGAAGCCAAATCAAAAAGGATTTGATAGCTAAAGGGAAACTAAAACCCTTTTCAAAAGACAATAAAACATCCAAACCTATGGAAAAAACAAAGTTTTTAACAAAAAAATTGGTAGGAGATGGTATCATAGACTTTGAGCATATACAAGAGTTAAAATAGGTCCTACTTTCAAACTTACTAAAGGGCCTATTAAATCCCCAGTCAAACAACGAGTGTTCACTCCTCTCACAGACTCCTTATCCACGATTCTGAAATAGTTAGACACAGTGAACATGGTCCAACAAGTACCCCACTATGGTACCCTTTAGTTATGATGCACCTAAACCATCATGGTACAAAGAACATGAATATTGTGAGTACTATAGTGTCAAAGGCCACAAAACAAACAAGTGCCTAAAATTGAGGCACTTTGTCTAAGACCTCATTGACAGTGGAGAAATAGAGGTTGATTCACCTGAGCCCCATCAAACACCTAATTAGAAAATGGGAATATTCAAGGAACCTTTCCCTAAGAATGATAAATAGGTGAAGAAGTTATATTAGGGTCAGTATTCCGAGAGCTATAAAACCACTAATTATGTTTACACCCAAGATGACTATCCATTTGAATCACTTATTGGCTATTTTTATTCTTCTAAAGAGCATCTGAATACTATTAGAAATTTTTCTTTAGTAACACGACGTGCTCATCTTGTAATTCAAGAACCTCCCGTGTCTACCCCTCGGGATAACCTCTTAGAAAAACTTGAAAAGACCTCTGCTAAGATTTCAATCTTATATCTTCTCAAGATATCAAATATGCATAATGACATCCATTATAAAACACTTCGAGGGTCGAAGTATCAATTGATATAGATTCTTCCCACCTTCAAATTGTGTTATAGAATCTCATACCAAGTGAACACGTCTGATTTATTCATAATGAGATCCTAAAAAAGATAAAACTCATAAATTACCTCTTTATATCAAAGTATTTATCACCCAAAGAAAGATAAAGAGAGTGCTTGTAGACAACTGGTCTAGGTGGAACCTATGTACATCGAAGCTAATCAAACAGTTCAAATGAATAGAAGCGCAGATCTAGAATCCCACATCATCACAATCAAAGCATACAAAAATGTAGAGTGGGAATCAAGCGGCACCATAACGTTTCGATGGGAGTATGACCTACCTATCATGACACCAAGTTCCATGTCCTATAATTGGTGCTCCTATATAACATGCATCTTAGTTGCCCATGGATTCATGCCATGGAGGCCATACATCAACCTTTCATTAGTCCATTAAATGAATCATGAGTGATACACCATTACCATTCAAGGATATCTAGAACCCTTTACTCACTGCATATATTTGAATAGGTTTTCATGAAATGGTGCTTATGAATGTCCCTCTACTTGACATTTCCATATATCTTCAATCTTAAGCTCTCACCTCACGTTTGGATTCGACACACTAAGTTATTATGGCCTCGGTAATTCTACGTTCATTTATCCCTTTGATTCATGGGAGATGAAGGTTAATGAATACAGCTATGGAGAATATGATATCTAATAGGAACTATTGTTTTAGATCTATCCTTGTCACCCAAGATAAGAGGAAAGCCCAATTATTAATACAAATGACCCAGAGATGAGAAAATTATCGGTAAATTCCAACTCGATGGTCGATTAGCGAGAAGAAATATTTTTGGATCCTCCCATAATTTGGGTCCCCAAAGAAAATATACCATCATGCTACCAAACTCCAGTACACCAAATCCAACATAATGATGTACTCCATGGGCTATAAAGGACACAATTGTGGTAAAAATGAACAAGGTATAAGAGAGCCAGTTTCAACCCCACATTTTAAAAGCTGAAAGATATCTCATCAGTATTAGACACTATAGATATCACCCCATAGAGAAATATTCTACTTCGTTTGAACATGAGGATATATCTTCGATTTAGATAGCGACACATATTCCTATCATAGCCAATAAAAGGATCTTGCCTCTACAAACCTATTCCTAGACACTGCTGTGTTTACCATAACCCTCGTTAAAACCCAAGTAGACCTTATCCATCCTAATCTCATTTATTAGAACCAAAACATTCATGCACCTATGTACCCTTTTGAAAATTATGAAGCAACTACAGAATTCATGGGTATTTGAGACAAGATTACTATTGAGTACCATAAAAATGATTCTACAATGACCTTGATACGTACCCGTACTTTGGGGAGGATATTGAGTTATGTGGTAAACAAAATTTAATAAAAATTAAGCCAAAAATTTCCTCAAAAATCCTCTATAAAAACAAAATTCTAAGTCGGATGGTAAAAACCTCTTTGAGGTGTTGGGTGGAAGACAAGTGAAAAAATCTATGGACATAAAAAGTGACCACACCAAGGGTGAAAATATCATTGAGATGCCCTTAGAATAAGATCTTAACCTCCCTCCTGATCCTATGTGTATGGAGGATACATCCAAGATGTTAGTAGAAGAAACCATTGATGTCAACATTAGAACAGAAGAGCAACCTGAGATAGTTAAGCTGGGAGCTTCACTTTCAACACAAGAATAGAAGACTTTTGTAATGCTTCTCAGAGAATTCTAAGACATATTTTCTTAGTCTTATGTGGATATGTCGGGCCTAGATACATATTTAGTAGTGCATAACCTTGTTGTGCACACATATGCAAAGCCCATTAAAAAGAATCTTAGAAAAATGCATCCGTATGTGGGTGGCCCTTCTAGTTAAGGAAGATCTTGAAAAACTCTTAGCTAGCTGGATTTATCAAACCAATCGATTATTCAGAATGGATATCCAATATAGTCCCAGTATAGAAAAATCCCATAGGAATCAAAATATGTACCTATTTCAAATACATCAACAAGGCATGTCCAAAAGGCAACTTCCCTCTTCCTAACATCGACTGATTGTCGATTTAACCCATTTAGCTACGTAATACTAACTCTCATGGATATATTTTTAGATATAACCAGATTAAGATTGTGGAGGAGGATCAACATAAGACTATCTTTAAAACCCCATTGGGTGACTTTCGATATCAGGTAATGCCCTTGACCTTAAAAACACCAATGTAACATATCAATGGGAAATGACAGTGATATTCCATGACATGCTCAATGAAATCATAAAGGATTATGTAGATGATGTATTGGATAAATAATAGACAAGATAAGATCACCCTAAGGTTGTGAGACACATATTTGAATGTCTTAGAGAGTAAAAATTTAGGTTGAATCCGAAGAAATGTGTCTTCGGGGTATTATTAGGTAAACTATTGGGTTTCATTTTATCTAGAAGAGGAATTGAGGTTGATCCGGCTAAGGTAGCTGCACTTACTAAAATGTCTCCTCCTAAAAACCTCAAACACCTATGTAACTTTCAAGGAAAAATCCAAGCCATTCACTGCTTCATATCATAGCTTGTAGAAAAATGTCATCCTTTCACTCATCTACTAAAAAACGATGTTGACTTATTTTGGGGACTTGAACAAACACAATCATTTTCCTTTCTCAAATATTATTTGGTCAATCCTCCCGTCCTCATGCTGCTAACCCTAGGAGAAGCACTACTACTATATATATCTTCTACTCAATTTTCTTTTGGCACCCTTATTGCTCAATAAAATCTTAGTCAAAATGAGAAAGCAGTATCTAATCTTATCCGTACTTTGATTGCTTATGATCTCAACTACCCTAAATTTGAAAAGGCTTACTTGGTTGTCATTTTTACCTTCTATTTTTTTTCCATTATCTACTAAAATAGAAAACCAAGCTTATATCTAAATTTGGCCTTATGAAATTCTATTTTCAAAGCAAGAACTTACTGGTAGGATGGCTAATTGGATCATCCTATTCAACGAGTTTTATATTGAATATGTGCATCATAATTCAGTTAAGGGACAAGTGCTTATAGGCCAAATAGCTTAGGCACCTTTATTTGGAATAGAGCCGATGTGTTTAGATCTGCTAGATGCATCATTAATGTACATCAAAGAACATGTCACGTAGCAGATTACACTTTGATGGATCATTCAATTTCCATGGTTCAAGAGTAGGAGTAGTGCTAGTAACTCCTAGGGAATTTATACCTCGGGATTTCCGACTTGGATTTCTATGTACGAAAAACATAGAAGAATATGAAGTACTCATCATTGGGATGAATTTATCTATCAAATGGAACATACACCAACTTAAGGTCATTGGAGACTGTAGTTGATCATCAAATAGGTCAACAATGAATATAAGGTCAAGGATGAGAAGCTCATCCCATATAAGAAGTTAGTGGAGACTCTCAAAGATTATTTTGTGTGTATCACTTTTGAATAGATCGCAAGAGCACAAATTCAAATTCTTAAAGCTATGGCAATAGTGGGTTCCATGCTAAAGATTCCACTAGAAAATTACGACATGCCATTCTTTGTTGAATTTTTTTGAAAACCTGCATATGATATGCCAGAATCATGCTTCGCCTATGAATTTGTTGGTCCTTTCTACCCTTATTATGATCCTATCTTTAACTACCTACAAGATGGTATGTTTCCCGAATATAACCAACTCTGAAAAGAGGAACCTTATAAAAAAGATAGTCCATTACACCCTCCTTTAAGGAACCCTCTATTGTCATGGATATGATGGGAATCTTCTACGTTATCTAGATGTAGCAGAGTCGATCGAGTGATTAAGGAAATACACGAAGGAGTTCTTTGGGGGTCTTGGAGAAGAAATTATTGAGAGTAGGATACTATTGGCCTACCATGGAAACTGATTTTTGTCGAGTATTTCAATAAGTGTCCATTGTGCAAGAAGTACGTGAACCTTATTCATGCGCCATCATAGCCTTTGCTGGTGATCGAACACCATGGCCATTTTCTAAGTGGGGACTAGATTTCATAGGAAAATTCACCCGTACCTCCTCGATTGGTTTACCTATATCATAACTTCCACATAATACTTCACCAAATGGGTTAAAGTTATTCCTCTCATGTATGTTACTTGGGCACATATCTCAAAATTTATCATGAATGATCTCATCGCCATTATCGCATCCCTTCCACCATTGTAGCTAGTAATGGCAAGTTATTCAAGAAAAATACTATGAAATGTCTATGCCAACGCTTTCAAATATGCCTAGAGTGGTCTAATCTATATTACCCTTAAGGTAATGGATAAGAAAATGAATTTAACAAAACCATTGTTCGAATAATGGAAAATATGGTAAGTAAGACATGTCACAATTTGCATTTACATATCCATCCCACCCTTTGGGCTTAGAGGAATTCCATTTGAACTCCTACTCTTTAGTTTTTGGCACTTGATTTCATCATCCCCTTGGAAATTGAGATACCCTCCCGAGAATATCTCTTAGAGATTGTCTAGACAAAGACAAAGACTACCGCGTGGCTAGATTGTGAGCTTGAAATTTTAGATGAAATATTCCTCCGTGGACTCAATCACTCAAAATTGTATCAAAATCAAATGTCCTGGAGCTATAACAAATGGATTATACCTCTTCAATTTGAGGAAGGATATTTGGTTTAAAACGGTAAAATAAAGAGAAAAGAAGGGTAAGTTTGAACCTAATTGGTTGGGACCTTATGTGATAGTGGAAAAATATGGGTCAAGGGAATACAAAATTTCCCATCTGATGAGAGACAAGCTATGTGAACTTATGAACACCATACACCTCAAGAATTTATACGCTTAAAACATGGTGATTTTTTTTTTAAAAAACCATAAAAGTGTAAAAATATGAAAATAAAATTAAAAAACACAAAAAATAAAGAAAAAGTAAAGATTAAACAATTTGTCTAAATGTGAAAACCACGCAATTGTGGCACTTTGGATAGGTCCCTTGGTGAAAAATAGTTTCCGACGCCTTGGGAGGATTTTTTGTTCACAAGCATCTCACATCTAGGGGGTACATTTGCTTTTTCTAGAGCTATTTTTTTGCCTACATCTGAGATTCCTTTTGAGCTTATCCTTTCAAAGCCTTGATCAGGCTGATCCCCCTTGTAAATTTGTGAAGAGATTGCCTTTGTACATTCCCATCTAATGCTAGGACCATATTCATATTTTCACTTTCTGTATATAACACGTGACATCTGCCCTTGTATATTCCCATATAATGTTGGGGGAATCCATTTTTTTTTATCTACATAACTTTGAGAAAATCGCAAAAGAAATTAAGATATGTTCAAAAATCACAAAAACATTCAAATATGTTATGAAAAGCATAAAAACATAAAATATCCCAAAACATTAGAAAATTGTCTTGTGGAAAATACGAGAAAAATAGAACATTGTTCCCAGAAAAATCCCAAAATGCATCGAAAACTATCTCACAAAAACATAGTAGCACTTTGCTTAGTTTTTTTTTTTTTGTCTTTCTTATTTTGTTTTCTTGCTTGTTTGTACATTTTTATATAGCTTTACCTACTTGCTTGTACATTTTGTATAGTGTGTTTCTTAACATATTTCTTTTGATTGATTTATTCTTTTCTTGATTAGATTCATTCTTATTTATATTGAGTGTGTTTTGCATGCTTGTATATATTTATACATAATTATGTTGTTTAGTTTGTTTAGTGTGTAAATTTGGTAGATTTGTTAAATTTTTCTTGTGTTTGTTTATTACTTGTACATTGTTTGTTATCACATCATCATAAATTTCATCACACCTAACATCACATACATTATACATAACATCAATAACAACTAAGATACATAATCACGAAAATAACATCCAACATGTATGCTAAGCTAATACCATCCTACCATATCATCAATGGGGCAATACAAACCACCTCCTATCCCCCCCAGACAAATATAAAAATTAAAAATGTGGACAATCATAAGTATCTCATCAAAAATAAAATGATATCATCTAATGTTATCTCATAAATCAAACACATGTGATACAATCATCCATCACAATAAAGTTCATCATCATATACATCTAACTATGTCAAAATTTTAATGTCCATAAACAATGTGTCTCAGTACATAATCACTAGATAAAATGTATAACATCACGAGCATCAATACAAAATGTTCCTTCATATCGAGGCATAGCAAAAAATAATACATATAAATCATATCAAAAGTGTGCCTTCATATTGAGGCATACATAAAAATTACATAATCTATAAATACATCATCAATAGTGGATTCATCACAGGCTCTTGTCTACCCCCGGAATACATGTCCTAGATGGTGGTGCTGCTTATATTGAGGGACCTGCTTCTGATTTTCTGATTGCGATGACCTATGCAATCTTGATGTAGACATGTTAATAGCCAAGTGACTAAATGGAATCTATCTACGGCCCTCTAGACAACTATATGATACAAATCCTTGTAATATGATGCCTTTCCACTTTGGATATGGCTAGGTCAATGAATAAATTTGGTGTACCCACTACGTGGTTGTCTATATGAGCACAATAAGATTTGCTTTATAAATATCGCCACAAATGCCTCATCATGAGTCGCTCCGCGATCCACCCTATACCACTCTATGAAATAATCATGACTTCTAATCAATAAATGGTCATCTATTTCTACACTCAACTCTGCAGCATCATCAATCCATTGATAGGCTCTATATGGGTGCCATGTCACCATGTGCAACTGCAACTCATCAAAAAAACGTCTATAGAAATATGTATCTCCGATGTAACCCCAAATTTCATTAACAATCGGCACCCATCCCATCATCTAGGGCTCATCTGGAGCCCAAACTCAAAGTACTCCTATAAGGTGAAAAATAGAAATATCATCCCACGCCCATATCTGTAAGAGGGTAGCTAGACCCACAGCCTTTTGACTACGGTAGGTAATAGTATGAAGGTCCCAATATAAGTGTGATAATAGAAATTGCCCGTAATAGTATATCTCTTTGCTAATCAATCCATGAATATTTCCAATTAGGCCTAATGGAAAGGAGGTACCGACATGTTAGGTAATAGAATGTCATTGACAAGAGCCATCAAATATACATCCACACAAAATCACAAAAAAGCCTAAAAGATCTGTATAACCAAATTGTTATACCATTCGGGAGTATATCTCAGAGGCCAAACATCTCAATAAGAAACTATGTAATGTGGGAGTCATCCCCATCAAACTCTATTAGTAGGCCTGAATTAGAACTCTAAGATTTTGCCACACGTCCTCCAATGTAATGGACATCTCACTAGTAATGAAGTGAAAGCATTGAATCTCGTTGTGAAATCTCTCAGCTAAGGTTATCAAAAGGATGTGATCCGAGTAAACTGGGGCATCTACACCACATAAGCAAGTCTAGTCATGTCTATAATCATCTCCGGGTAGAACCGATCATGTCGAGTAAAGGTCTCATGGAAAGAGCGAAGCCTCACATGCCACTTGTTTTTCTCCCAGATATGTAAGAAAGCTGTAAAAGATCAAGAAAAACTTCATTTATTCAAAAACATAACATGTAATTTTATTCTTTTCATCCCTAAGCTCTTCTAAAGATTTACTAATTTCTTCTATGGTAGCCTAAAAATTACTATCCCACGAGGGTGTGCTTTTAAACCCGTGTGTGCCCCTCTATGCATGCACGCCCACACACTTTTAAATCCTCCCATATTGCATATGCGCCCCCACTTTGTGAATGCATTCCCACACACCTGTCCATCTCTCCCGAACGCATGCGTGACTATGCACTTATTAAATCCCCTCCTCACGCATATGTGCCCCCATTTGGCACATGCGCGCCATGCACATGTCCATCTTTCCCCAATGCATGTGGGCCATATTTTATGCATGCATATCCGCTTTCTTGCCTAATTATAAACCTAGTGCATACACACCCCTAACAATATTGTGTTCCCCTAGGGTCTTGTATACGTTGTCGTGCAACTTTCTAACTTGAAATAAATGCAATAAATGGAATTTAAATGAAAAATGTTCTCTTCACATAGTTGGGGTCCATCGTTAGGAGGCCATATGTACTCTTGAATGATATCTGCACATATCTTCTAGAACTAAACTTGAGATCTCCCCTACATGTTAGAGAAAAATCAAACAAAAAGCGGTAGAGTTTAGTATCAAATAACTCGTCGCGATGATTTACTCCCCCATGGCTGGGTATATATAGGTTGTTTGACCCCCTTGTGGTGATTTTGTCTCGTCGTGATGCTCATGGGAGGTGATGTGATCGGTATGATCATTCTATTTATTTCTAATGCCTAGTGTGATAATTCTATTTATTTCTAACACTGTTGTGATGATTATTTTTATTAAATAATCATTTTTCATTAAATTTTCGCTTTCTTTGGGGTATTTTTCACTACCTAAAGCACCTATTTCTTCTCCCTTGGGCATATTGTTTTCTTCTAGGTGATTTTCTCTATGATAATTCTTCCGTAAAAATCAAAATCCTAAAAATTAACAAAAATATAAATTCATAAAAAATTTGGAAAAATTGAAAAATCCTAAAAATGGGTAAAAATTATTTAAAAATCCAAAAAAACTATAAATATCATTTTTTTTTCTAAAATTCTTAAACGACATGCATGTAGCTCAAATATTTGTCAAAGGAATTGTTGTCGAACATACAAAATTAACCTACAAAACATCTTTCTTCGAATCTCTCTTATTCTTGTGCATGACTCTTGGATCATTTGGATCTACCCTCCATCAACAAAAGATGGTTTTCTCACTATATCTATCTTCCTTTGCATGAACATATTTCTCTGGGAAGTTTCCTAAGGAATGATTACTTCTTTATTGGACTTTTACGTCCTTTGGTTTTTTACCTCGCATGTATCCTTGCTTGGGGTGTCATTCTTAACCCTTTTCATTAATTCTAACAAGTCGGAATCAAAGCTTGATAACAAAAACATTTGTGAAACTATTTTGAACTTTTTCTGTTTGAGTATGTGTGTTTGTATTTGTTTTCCTGTCAAGTTAGCTTTTTACTTTCTCGTATTGCATTGCATTCTATATGTTGCATTGAGTTAGTGTTTTGGCAATGAACAAATGTTCGTATTATGGCTTTTCATGCCATTATACACTTTTTTGTTTGTGTATATTTTAATAAGGATTGATGACGTAGATCACTTGTCGTATGATGACATAATGTGGTTTTTTACATCATCCGGATGAAAGATATTTTCATCCCTTTCATTTTCATTTTCATTTTTCTTCCATATCATTCATTCTATCAATACTATTCTTCCAATGCACTTGTGGAAATAGGGAGCACCTACTATATAAATCATTTCTACATATCTGTTAAGAAAATAATTTCTTGTGCTTCACAATAATACACACATGAAATGTTCAACAAAAGAGTTTGTACTGGAATTATGCAGGGATCATTTCCCACATCTCTAATTTCTATTCATATTTGGTAAATCACCGTCTATCTTCCATTGTAATATGATTTTCCCCGCTTTGGTCTTTTCTCTTCTTATCTTCGACCGTCGATCAACCTATTTCATCACCCCATCGACACTCAAGGGGGCATCCTTCATTCTACTAATTTTTCTTTTATCCCTTCAAAATTTAGTTTTCTGTACTTGTATACTATCTTTGAAGTGGTGTCACTTATACCACCCCAAAGAGGGGCAAATGTAGACACCTAGAATTCAGTCAAACAATTTTAATACCTAAATTGCACTAACTATCCTCTTTCTCATAAATTGATGACACTTCGTCAATGAACCACCACTGTCCCTCTATCATCATTAATTGATTACATTTCACTAATTAATTATCCCTCTTATCATTCAGGATTATGATTAACGACCTTTCATTAATTAACATCCACTTCTACCTAAGTTAATTAATTATTCTTAATTAATTATGACCACTAGTCTAAATCAATAAATCGTCATTTATTGAACCATTTCCTCTCTTAAAATATCTAAGATCATATTAAATTTTTTTCTAAAGATTCTATAAGCATACACCCTTCTACTTATTAATCACATTTGATTAATTAAATCCCCTTTCAACTCCCACAAAGTGCGCATAGTTTATTAAACATGCATGGCCTTTTTATTTTATCTTTGGGGTTTATCACACATTCATCAATTTGGTAGCCTTCCCTAAATTGGAAATCTATATAACAAATCGCCCTTCTTACCTTTCTTCTTATACCTTATTTTACCTATGATAAACTATAGGAATTTTTATCTTGAGCAATTCTCAATTGAAGGAAATAGATCCTCCATCTTGCATACGCTCTCTCAAATTGAGGATCATCGAAGTTCAAAAAATGGCCTTGTAGCCATGTTTTGGTGAGATTCCATATTCAAACCTTGAGTAAATCACTCCCCTTTTGATTGCTAAAGTGATCTAAATATGTTCATTTGTTAGATTAGAAATCTAGAGAGTTGTAAATAGCTTAACATTTTATTTGAGATTGTTCATGCATTGAAGAATTTGTTTCTCATAAGATCTTATCTTGATGGTTCTATAGTAGGTTTGATTGATTTCTTAGAAGGAACTTGGTGTTAGATTTGTTTTAGCATGGAAAGTTTATATATGTTCACACCCACTAACCTAATAACGAGTGATAAAGTTCATCTTATCCTTCTTATGGGGTGATGAATAATGTTTCAGTTTCTCATATCTAAATGACGAGATTCATCTTTAAGACTTTTTGTGTTACTTTTCACAAAATGAAACAAGTTACTTCTATAGAAAATATTTTCTCTTTAAACAATCAGCAACAAAATGATTAATTAACCCATTAAAAGTGAGAGGAAAATCATGCTTCATTTTCTATATGTCATAACTATATTGTTCAAACTAAAAGAGAGGATTATAAGTTTTATAATTTACCTAATTCTTAGTGTTATTTCTTGTGTAAGAAAGAGGAGGTGGAATCTAAATTCCTTTTCTTTATCTCTTCTTAAAATGTTCATCATCGTTTGATGTCTAATTATTCTACCTCAAATAATTAAGTAATGCTATAGACAAACAATTGGCTATCGAAATCTTGTCTTCCTTACGGAGATTTGGAACTTTCTCCAATTTCTACATGCTCACTAACTTAACCCAAACCCGTAAATTAAGGGTGATCCTCTAGGCTTGTGTAGGATTAGAAATACCTTGGTCATTCTTACCAAGGCCTATTCCATCAAATACCATTTTAAATAATAGTTTAGATCTAATGCCTTTAGTTTTTTCTTCAAAATTACCAAAATCAATGTCTAAAATCTGAAGGGAAGGAAGTAGTATATGGTGAAAAACATTCAATACATCAATATGGCATGGTTTCAACATTTGATGTGTAAGTAAAATCCTTCATTTGTATACCATTATGTATCTTTCCAAGAGCTCATCATTGGCCTGCAAGTCATATTTAAATTTGACACTCTCATCTTCCAAGGAGTAAAGTTTTTATCTCAAAAAGAGTTCTCTTCTTGGATCGGTTATTACATCCCTCAAGATCATCAACCTTATATTACGTTAACAACTTACCCATAGTTCACATGTTCTTGTATTCCACATGTACAACTGAACCAATTGCAATATTTGTTAAGCCAAATTGTTAACTATTGGTAATCAATATTGTTAAGTGCCATTGATCAATTTTTCTAATGCCAAAATATATATGATCCATAAACTAACTCTAACCCCATGTATAAATAGTTTACACAACCAGATCCTTTTAAATAATAATTTTTCCAATTTTATTGATTAGTAATTAATTAAAAATATGATCCAAAACTGATTTAAATGTTTTTATAATTGAATCACAATTGATTATAAAATCATTAATTTCTAGTTGTACATTCAAACTGATCAAATATGATTTCCCATAAATATTCTTAAAATATTATTTTTTCATCAAAATTGATTAAATATTTATTTTAATATACAATAAAATCAAAATAATACTTATGCAAAATTGAACACCCAATGCCAAGTTGATAACGAAGTTCACCCACTATTCGGGCTATGTCTTAGTGATAGCTTAATTATAACTCTATCCAATCCATTGAAAGTTAATTTGTAGGTACAAATAATAAGATCACAAATAAAAATGAACCTTAAACCTACACATGGATAGAAATATGACTCAAAACGGTTTTTACTTGACAACAATGCCTTAATCTAAAATGTTCATATCTCCATGAGGATTCCGATTAGGTTCACAATGAAATCAAGAAAAAAACTCTTGTAACAGGATATGAACATAAAATATTGGAATAAACATAGGCTTTGGATGATCATCTCAGAATTATGGAAACTTTCCAAACCTATTAAAATATAGAAAATTCTTCTAAATAGGTGAAAAATGCCAAATATAAAAATGACCCTCATAAAAATCATACACAATCATCAAAATGACTACCATTCAAATAGAAAAAGGGACATTTTATATAATTTCAAAAGCCATGGCACATTGGTAATAACCTAATATTTTTGCATGCATTTCATGGGATTTAATTACCCTTTAAGCACGTTAACTCCTCGCATGGCGCATTGAATTTCAGTTTAGTCCCACGTGGAGTTGGAATGTCTTGGAAAATGTAGTTGATAGGATCTTTAGGAAAGTTAGTGATACTGTATGGTTTTAAAATATGTTGAAATTTAATCCGACATGCATGGTGGGCTGGAAAATATAGTACATAAATAATAAGTATCCTCCAAGTTAATATGAAGCAAAGGAGGAAAAGGAAACCCTTTTGAGAAAGAGTGTGTAAAACTTCTCTTAGGCCCTAAAAATAAATAGTGGGGACCATTTGTCGAAAATTAGTGTCCAAGATTGGAGGTTAAAATAAAAACCCCAAAACTTTATTTTGCACTATATTGCAACTTGTTGCAAATTTATTAGTGCACTTGGTGAGCTTGTGCGAGTCCACATAATCTTGGACTTGCGTATTTAGTTTTTACTAGTTGGGAGAAAATTTTAGCATGCGATAAATTTTGCATACGATCTTTGTCTTCCACATTCCTCATATTATTGGAAATCCGTCAACGAGAAATTTTTAAGGAATAGCGGGAAAGTTTGGAATTATATGTTTTCTTGAAATGACCTCCAGATCATTCTTTCTCATCACATGTAGATAATCTTTATTTATATTTGATTTTTCGATTCGAAATTTTATGAACCAATATGAGATATTGTTTGATGGGTCTTGTGTTTCTACATATATGATCAAAAATTTCACATGATGAAAAATCACACTAAAACTATTTATATGATTCATAGGATGTGGTATTGTAAATAAGAACATAAATATAGATTTAGTTGTGTTATATGTGTATGTGAAAATTATTTAGAATTATATATAGATTTTAGAAAGACATAATAGAAATAAACATTAATTATGTTTATTAATATAATGACCATTTACATATCATACTTTTGGGGAAAACGTGAGAATGAAAATATTCTATTCTAATTATTATATAAATTTTTAGATGGATATAAATATATTATAATGTTGCAAGGGTGAAATGAACCATTATGGATGTTGTACCACTTTGGGAGTCAAAGTGTGACACATAATATTTCAAGCATTATGTTGGTGATTTAAATGTGTAGAAATGGAAGAGAGATACTATGACATAATAATATCCATGAGACTATCACACGACATGGATCGACATAGTTGATTGCTAAAATTTGAAACATAGCATTGACAAATGAAAGTGTAGTGCCCTATATTTGGCACGATCAAGCCAACACAAACACCTAAAAATATGGACATTTTTAAAAATATATATTACTTCATTATTGTTTAAGTAAAGTAGGACTACTATGGCTGAAAGTTAACTAATGCTTCCAAATTTATTACCAGTTTAATCACCTTCTTTATCTGTATTAAAATTATTTTGGGAATGGGTTCCCTTGGTCTACCATACTAGCTCATGATAAGTAATTATTTATTAAATATTTTCCTAAATTTTAATTTAATATTATAACTTCTCCATGTCCCTAATGCACCCATGCCAACTATTTATTTATTTAAACATTTGCTCATATTATCCACCTAGACTTTTAAATAAATCCCTAGGTTACAATCTATGTTTAAATAACTCCCTTAGGCCTTCCCCATTTATTAAATTTTATTCCACACCCATTTAACATTTTTACCACCCTCGTAAGTTGTGAGGACTAAATCTGATCCCTTAGATTCACTTAACCTCAACCATAGATGTTATGTATTCCCTATAACCCTAATCTCATTTTATGACTTCCTTATAACTTTTGTTTTGTTTTAATTTAACCTCATTTGAACAAGTAGAGTTACAGGAAGAAGATGGAGGCAATGGGGAGGCCAATGCAAGAATGGAAGGATGGTTTTCAACACATTTCTCTATGGTTTAGGTTGATATGGATATTTTTCTGTTTATTTCTTCTCTAATTATATATTTTCTTATATACTAGGGTTTTTGATTTTGCTTATATATGTATGTATGTATATACAACATACATATATACATATATACATACATACATACATACATACATACATGCATGCATGCATACATACATACATACATACATACATACATACATACATTGGTTGTGACATGGGGTATAATGATGGGCGATCGTGTTTGAGGGGGTAGAAGACAACATGTGTGGAGGGGATTTGGAGGGGAGGTTAGGGGCTATTGGTGCGGAATGACCACCCCACAATGAGTTGCAGTGTGGCCCTTCCTCACCACGGTCCCCACCGTGGGGAGAAAGGGGGTTTGGGGGGGTGGAGGGAGCAGTCGCATCCTATCACCCCCTTTACATTTAATTTATTTTATTTACTATTACCTCAATATGAAAGTCTACATTTTTTTATATACTGTAAAAACATTTATTTTTCTATATATATAATGGGGAATTCATTCTATTCACATATAAACCTAAAAAAACTAATTATAATGAAGATACAAGATAAAGTGTCTTTTCCTTCGTATAAAATGGAACTACTTATTTCGCCAAAATGACATTTATTTTTTTCAGATTTAATACTATAAAGGAATTAACTAATGGTGGAATGAAAAATTTATATTTTATTTTGTATCAAAGAACAACTTAATTTTTTTAATAATAAGGAGTTATATTTTACCAAGGATTCAACACAACTCTTTGAGAGATAACCAGAATTTTCTTTCCTTTAGCAATAAAAATATTGAGGACCATATACATGTAAAAGAGTTGCATATTACACTTCAAGATAAATAGTAATCCAACATATATATATATATATATATATATATATATATATATGTATATATATATGTATGTATGTATGTATGTATGTATGTATGTATGTATGTATGTATACATACATACATACATACATACATACATACATACATACATACATACATACATACATACATACATACATACATATACATATATATATATATATACATACATATATATATACATATATATATATATATATATATATATATATATACACACACACACACACACACACACACACACACACACACACACACACACACACACACACACACACACATATATATACACATATATACATATACATATATATACATATGCATATATATACATATATATCTAAAATTTAAAATAATTACCTTTCCAAATTATTCCAAATACATAGACTTAAACTCACAAACAACTAGCTCATTTTCCTTTCACATAACCATTTATTTACTACAAGAAAAATTCATTTTTGAGCTTTATGCATACAATATGTTTCAAACTCAAAGATTCTATAAAGTTTTTATAACTTTCAAATCCCAAATAACATTTCTACATTTGGTTTTCTTAAAGTTGCAAATGCATTTCAAATTTTCACTAAACAAGGATATAAAATGAAAGAAAATACAAGGATATGAGTCCACCACAAAGAGGTGGAAACAAGTTTACAATATCCCTATCCTCCTCAAGAAATAATATAAAATGAAAAATATTTCAAACACAAGGCTTCATATCTACTTCTCAAATGCAAGTGGACAACATGTCAAATTTTTATACTTTTCTCCTTCTTTCTCCAAAATAAACTTGCAATCTTCCACTCCAAATGAAAGTATTCAATGCACAAGAGAAAAGGGGTCTGGTTTCCTCCCAACCTAATAGTGTCATCACATGCCATATCCACCAAATGGAGGACATGGTAGTTCCCTCCAATCCCATGGGAGAGAGAGAATGCATGCCTCAATGCACAAGTAAAGGGATACAAATGGTGATAAAACATATATTTTCAATACAAAACAACAATAGGAACAAAAAAATTAAAAGAGGAGAAACTCCATGTTTTATTCAAAGGGGAAGAGTGGCAAGGAGCTCATTATAATCCATTATGTGATCCAACCATAGGAAAACTAAAAGAATATCCATAATACCCTCTTTATCACTCAATGCTTAATACCCTCCTTATCACTCCATCACAAACACCAATCCTACTCCTTGTAAGGTTTTTGAACCAAGCACCATTTCCTTATCAAGGATGGAGGATGAGGTTAAAACCATATGAAAAGTCATCCTCCAAATCAAACCATATGAGGGGAAAAAATAAAAATATATACCATCATATCCTACCCATCAAACCATGTGGTGTAAGACGGGGTTTACTCCCCTGTTCCCCTACAATTTAAAAATCCACCAAAAATTAGGATGGATGGATAAAATGAGAACAAACAATATTTACAAAGACACCCACAACAACATGCAAACACTCAATAATGTAAACAACCATTTTTATTTTGCACATTATACAATAAAAAAAAAGATGTATGGAGGCCTAACTCAAAAAAATCTATCCAAATCCAAATTAATCTAAACAATCTAAGATCCAAGCTCCTAGCTCTAAGCTCTCTCCAATTGCAATATTAAAAAAAATGAGAAGCTAAAGTCCATACCCCTCTACATGAGGAGGCATAAAAAGAAGAATCAAATTCCAATCGTAAAAAATGAGAGGGTGATATGTGTCAACCATCTCATTCTCCCATGAAAAGATTCCAAAATCCCAAAAGATATTAAAAAAACACATTTAGGAAGAAAACTTTGAAATTTCCTAAAATGCCTATAAGCCAAATTACTTTAACTTTTTAGATAACACACAAATAAAACACACTTACAAGATAATGATATGATGGGGGTCAAATAGAAGGGAAAAATACCATTTGACCTTCAAAAGAGAGCCCCCTTCCCATAGGTAGGGTCCAAGGGGTCCGTTTCAGTGTAAGGGAGACCCCCAATGTGAAAAGAGACCCTTACAAATTCTATTTTTAGCCCAAATTCGTTATTGGGTAAAGTAGCTTAAAGGAAGAGGAGGTGGAGCCCACCCAAATGATGGTTAGGTGTTCCCAAACCATAAACCACAAGATTAATTAATAGAAAACACTACTAATGTATGTAGGGACCATTAGGTCCCTAAACTAGCTTATCACAAGGCTTAAAAAATTAAAATTAACATAGATAAATTAGGAATCACCAATGGTGTACAAACATGAATATGCCACATACACACAAGGTTACACAAATATCATGCATGGCTAAAGGACTCAGCCCTAGTCAGTCACTTGTGTAACTTGAGGTGTAACTTTGAAACTCACGTTCTCTGTGTGACCTGTAGTCTACACACTCAATTCACATATTAAACTGACATGTTGATGTGTAATCACAACACCCCTGATTGTTTGCAATTTGATAGATTGAAAGTTTCAGAGTGATTGCATAACATGGAGCTTTTCCCAAAGTGTGGGACTTTGCAATCAATAAATCTCTCCGGATGAAGGTCGGTTCCTATTCCTATATTATGATGCACATATCCAAATAGTAGAGGATCTACTCTAAAATATAATATAGCTTGCCAATGAGATAGGGTTAAGAAGGTTACAAGAAATTAAACATAAACTAACAGAGTTGATGCACCAAAAGGAATGTTGAGCACCTACTTTACATGGAGATGGAAACCACAATCAAATTAAGGAGGATGAAAACACACCATGATCAATCCACCGATGAAAATACACTAACCATTAAACATAAAACATTAAACTATGATACAATAACGATGCACGAGATAAACCAAGATTGCAATGAGAGATTAGAAAAGAGAAATGAACACAAGAGAGAGGTTGATATTTGTCCATAGACATGTATTATTTCTCCATAGATTTGATACGAGTGCATTATAATGGCCAAGAGGAAAAAAGTACATTTACGGTTTGAATGGGAGGTTTGAAATCCAAAAATTCACTTAGGACAAGTGAAGAAGGGAGGGTGTAAAGAAAAATTATCCAACATTAGAATAATGCCCCTCCTTACAATATATATTAAGAATGAGAGAAAGGGGGAGAGAAGAATTAAAAATCTTGCCTCAACCACCCTAAAGTGCATTAAAACCTCCTACAACAATGATGGGCGCCACTACAACCCCTATACCTCCATGTACTTTACCTAGTTAGAGAAGAAAGGAAGCCCATACCTCATTATTATGGTAGGTGAGAAACCTAGAAAGAACCTCTAAAATGGTGGACTATATTTCTTAATTTTTAATAACTTACTCTCAATTAAATTAGTCCTAGTTGTGTAGAGGATGCGGAGAGCTTTCAAAAACTCTTTCCTTGTGCAAATCCAAGCTCCCAGTCAAACGTTATGGTTATCCATACTACATTAACTATGAGTGGTTAGATCCATTTTTGGACTTCTAAATTCCTTGCAACCTTTGAAAATTCAAACCTTCAGAATTTGTAACTTCAGACATTTTGGTTTGGGGTCAAGTTACTATTCATCGACTAGGCATGTGAAACCTTTGAAACTCGAAGTTCAAAATTTCGAGACATGCAGAATTCAAAACTTCAGACATTTAGGCTTCGGAGGTTTCGTTACTGTTAATCCACATGTGTAGAAAAAAAATCTGAAACTCGAAGTCCCAAATTCAGACTTTGGGTTTCACACCTTCACATTTTTGGGGTTTGGATTTTTGGGTTTCGGTTTTTGGGGTTTCGGGGTTCAAGTTTTTGGGGATGGTTTATCCATTTGGGAATATGAAATGTCTCGAAACTACGAGATTCCTAAGTCCAAAATTTCAGACATTTTGAATTCGGAACTTTGGACCTTTTGACTTTAGAGGTTGGGTTACTATTCATCCACTTGTGTCAACAAAACCTCGAAAAATCGAAGTCGAAATTTAGGCTTTGGGTTTTGGACCTTGGCATTTTTGGGCCTTTATCCTAATTTCTCCCTAGTTTACCTCCGAACATCCCCACCTCTGAAATCTGAAATTTCATACTTTTGAGATTCTTCATTCCCCGAAATTCTCTGTAATGCTCGACCGCTTAAACTAATTTGGCCAATCCTAAAATGCAAGCTCCCATGACTAAATTAATCCCTCCAACTTCTATGTGTGTAATTTCATGTTTGTCAAAATTTTCCGAGGGGAAAAATTGGATAACAATACCTTCTCGATACTGATAAAGCAATAATAAATATAAAAATGATATGACTATATTCCAAAACCATACGTCCACAAGTAAAACAAAACATAAGATCCATCTAATTTATAACATGATAACATCGAATTTTCCATTATGAACCAAGGATATAAAAGTATATAACAACACTAACATCCATCCATCATATGAAACCGCATAGTATTTAAATAGTGCTAAAATACATGTCCATCATTAAGTAAACGCAATGAATCAACAAATGAAATAATGCAAGGAAGAGGTTGACACTATAGAAAGAAAAATTCCCTTCAACCTCAAATGGAAAAAGCCATTGAAATGAATGCACATCAAATATATATATGTAGTTAATCAATTGTCGGTACCTTGTGATACTATGCATTATGAATTATGAAATCAACGGGATGTGGTAGAAGTGTTGAACATACGTAGCATACTACTCGGTCCATGTTTTCTCTCTCCTTCCATCTACAATTTTCCTGCATCCTTAGTAAATGTATTTTGTGTTTTCATAAGATCTCTTACACTTACAAGAACATCTTCACCATCCAAGTTATTTCTCCCATAAGTGGCAGGCCATCATCCTAGGTAGATCCAACATTATTATGAATTTAAACACATAGTTTTAAATATTTTACACATGTTTTATGCTGATTCAATCCACACACGAGAAACATGAAGATATTCGTTAACAATATTCACGGTTCTATCTATTTTAGTGCACTCTTTATGGACCACATTGTGATATGCCTTCAATTTTTTAAATTAATTTTTTACTATAAGCCACAAATTCCCTAGAAGCAAAGATCTCATCCTCTCGACATGAGATGAAACTCAACAATTCTAAGAATGACACCATCCATTGAACTAGGTATCAACGACAATGTCACTCCACAAACTTGTATTTAAAGAACGATGACGAGATACTCTAAGGAACATATATCCCATCACTACACACCGATAACCTTCCACTCAAAACTAACATCTTTCTAGTAATTATCTTAGGTTGTGTTGGTGATAAAACTTTTTGGGTTGACAAACGTGTGGGATTCTTGTTAATGCTCGGGAATCTAAGTCCCTCTATTTAACAGTGTAACTTCCTTATATGCATTCACACGAGGTAAAGGTGGATTTTCCTTATGGCCTTGCAACTAGGGATCCAACATGGGAACTCCACTGACCCTGTAGAAAATATAGAAATCTCTTGCTAGTGAAGAATTTGTCTGAAGAGTGGGAAAGGGGAGTGAGAAAAGACGTAGGAGAACTAATGTTACAGGTATAAAATCATATTCCTGCACACACTAGTTAGAAGTTTCATCACATGCACTAAAATTAAGAGGAAACAAATATGAAAGTATTAATAAGACAAAATAGAATTCATGATCACCAAGTATAAAGAAATACCTTAGTCAAAGGAAGATAGAAACTCCTTATTCTTGTATTCATTTCTCAAACAAAATTTGTACATGATGGAGAAATGGAGGAAATTGAGAATGGGGGAATGGAAGAATTTGGATTTGTCCTTTGTTCTCTCAATGCAGTCTTGTTTATAAAAAATCAATCACCAACCCTTTGAAATGGGGATAGCTTTAGAATTTATAGGAAGAGAAAAGACTTTTAAATAACCCCAAATGACACTTCGTATTGCTTGAAAATTTTCACATTCCTAGGAAAACATTAAGTCCCCCTTTATAACTAAAGGGTGACTTATTACATTAGAAAACATTAACATATGTGAAAAAGTGCAACCCCAACGCAAGATTAGAATATTGAGGAGAGAAAAGTTTTGGGGAGAGAAGAGAGAGTGAGAGAGAGAGAGTAGAAAGAAGAAGAATGAAGAATGATGTCGATGATGATAGATTCGACCTCTGATAAAACCCGTTGATCCTTCCAAATGACTCATTAAAATTCTCTAATGTGATGAACTCTGAATCTCTGAAATCTTTCACACACTACGAAAATTCCTTTGGATGAAATGTGAACACCATGAACTAAGTGTTTAAAAACATTTCTGAATGACTCATTCACTAGCCAAGAGTATCACTCATGAAGATCCTCCTCGAAGGGACTAAAGCCTTGACGAATCCTTCCTAGATCCCTACAACGTTGTCACACTAGTCAGCTGATTTGGACATGACCACGATGAAGCATCTTATGAATGGTCTGATGGTGTCAACTACTAATTCTACCTCCCACGTACCAAGTGAAGCATGAAATAAGTTTTGAATTATATTGTTGATATCCTCACTGTCACCTACTATGCATAGTATGATGATAAAGACTGCACTATTTTCTCACTCTTACTCATAAGTGGCTTCTACCATGTCCATTTAAGATTCATGATTTATTGAGATAAAGTAACTTACTATTTTTAGTAAATATGAAAAACCAATTGCCTCTAACCTCAAATGGATGTTGCAAGTTAGATTTCCCTTTCTCCCTACGTTCTCCTCACCTTCTGGATCGAATTTATATTTTTTAAAGGTGCTTATGGGACCACTTACTATTTTAATTCAGTGTCAATTTTAGACAAAGAAGTTTGTTTTGATGAATTTTTAGTTAAGTACATCCTCTATGTTTTACATCTCCTTCGCAAGTTCTTCTATTTATGACTTTCCCAAAATAGCAGTTCTCATGCAAAAGACCTACTATTTTAAGAAAGTGGGCTTCAGTGATTAGAATTTTTGGAGCGAAGTTCTCTAATATGTTTTTTTCCTAATATCGTACCTCGAAATAATGAGTTTACCCAATACAGAGTTCGGGAGATTTTAAAATTTTAAATTTTTAACTTTGTGCAACGCTTCGAACACGACATCCATTAATGAGACCTCAAAAATTGTAGGTCTAATTTTTTTACTCCATTTGATATGAAAATTAAAATTTTAATATGGGTTTTCTCTTCTTATATCCTTGGTGGAATTTCTCCTTGATCACGGGTGCCGGTTTGTGAGAAAAATAACTTTTTTCTTCGTTGTCCAAAGAAGTGGATTTCTTTCTGGGAATGTTATGTGCCATGGAAGGAGAGAGTGAAGGTGTTTTTTTATGTTTTTGAGAGGGAATAAATTATAAAACTATGGTTCATTGTTCCATGTAGTGGTTTGCAAGATATCTTAAAATTTATATTTCACGACCATGAAGGATTTCTATATTTCTTCTTCTTCGTTCTTCATTCTTCTTCTTGGTTTGATCATCCTTTCTTGTACGACATGAATATTCTCATGGTGTAAAGGATTTAATTTTTGTGAGGGAGATTTTTCAAGCTTCAGTAATGATGGAGGGTTGATGTGAAGTTGTTGAGGAAGTTGTAGAGCAAGTTGTGCACGGAGAAGTTAGAAGTTAGAAGCGGGAAGCAGGAGGGGTTTTAATTTTTTTAAAAATATGAGAAGTGATGAGGAAAATTTTCATGTCCATGATGTACCTTAAGCATTAATGGACATGAGAAACATAAAATTTAATGTGGCTCCTCATGATGAAAAGTGTCACTTGATTCGACGCTAGGAAATTCAAGCAAAAAAAAACTTTAAATCACCGAGGGGCTGCGAGGCTGTCGTGTAAAGAACCATGACGCTTCTTGGGGGCTAGGAAAATTTTATCATCCCTTATTTCCCAAAACACAAAGGGATTAGAGGGACATAAAATTCAAAAGATTTCTTGGTAATGATACGTGGCAACAACCGATGATTGAGGATGAAGTCTGCATTATCTCCTAAAGGCTTGAAAATTTCTCTTGAGCGGGTCACATGGGTGACCGAGAATTATCCTTGGGGCTGGGAACATTTTCTTGTCCTAGATTCCCCAACAAAAATTTACATGAGGGACATTAAATTACATGGTGCATCGAAGCTACCACTTGTCATGATCGAGCAAGTGAGGAAATGAGCCTAGCCTAGCACCTAGGAGCTGAAATGGCGGTCGAGAGGTCGTATGAGGATCCGAGAGGGTTTTAAGGGCTCGGAATTTTTTTGTCTCTCATGTCCCTTTTCCGATGGACGTAAAGGAAATGAAATCGCACCATGCTCCTAGACTTGACATGTTTCCTGTTAAAAATTTGGATAACTCTCGAACTCGCTCCTAGAGGACAACTTGAAATGACAATATCTCAAAACTCCAGATGGGATTTTTTGATGAAGCATTATATGATCTAGAATGAAACGAGACTTCCTAATCTAATGGTGTGGGTATCATATATTTATTCCTCCATTTTATCCTTGAAAAAGAGGATTTTTTATATGGTACTCCACTGTGCATGAGAAACACTTCTTACACACCCATTACGCCAAAGTATTTTGAAAAATGTAATTTAATCATATTGTAGGGATTGGAATTCCTTTTTGATGATGTGTTTTTTTCTCTTAACTCCATATGGAGCTCCTGGAATCACCTTAGAAGCTCAAAAACATTTTTGGCCTATGTATTGCCTAAGCTTTGTGAGCCTTAATTTTGGTGGGGCCGGCTCAAATTCTCCAAATCCTTCTTGAATATTCCTAAATTACTTCCACAATGTTCCAAATAATTTTATTCACTTTTTTCTGTTTGGATTCTTTGTTCCTCTCCATGGGTTTGTTCTAGTCCTAGAAGTCCGGTGATAGCCCTTCCCATGGTTGCCCAAAGTTTGCATTTTTCATTGAACTCCTAAAATCACCTAGGGGAATGAGTTAACTTAAATTGGGAGGTCACTAGACTTCTTTGGGTAGACTGGGGTGTCTTAGAAGGTTAAAAATTGAAAATTTTGACATAGGGGTATAGTTTTCATGCTTGGAAATCATCAATTTCCTGTTGCACATTTGCATGACAACAACTAGCTCTAGCTTGGGGACATGACATGCACTCGGGAAGCGAAGACATGTCATGGAGAATCTAAAATATCAACTTTAGACCATATAATTAATTGAATAGTGACTTATCCATTAGGCCCTACAGAGTCATGTACAACTTACAACAAGAGCGGGAGAGAGAAAAGAAGGAAACACACACACCAAAAATAATGAAAGGAAACACACAATACACATGGAAAGGAAGCGACAAAAAAAAAAGGGAAACGCAACTAACAATAACCTATGGTACAAGGTGGGGGGCAACTTGATTTAACTGAAACACTTTTCATTCCTCAAAAGTTACCCCTGAGTGGGAAACACTGAGTGATGTTGTTTTGCGAAGCAATTGAATGGTTCAAGAAAGTAGCCTCCTTTTATTATCTTTTTATAAAATCCAGGTGCTTCCATGATTTTCTATGTACTTGGTACGAGTGAGTCTACATGAGATTATTGATGCTCAAGTCTTTTCTTAGAAATTCCATTGCCTTCACGTTCTTTGAAATCGGTTTCATAGTGCCAGTTTCCTTCCGTGTTTATCCACATAGCTGATTCTTCATTGAGCATCTCATTACTGCCCCAAAGCTTATTTTCATTCAAATTTCTTGAATATTTTGAGTTAATTTCTTTCTGGATCTATGATCATTGACATCTTCTCCATGAGAAACCTTAGATTCATCTTTTATCTCTACTCCATTATGAAGTGCTTGAAGATTGAATGGAGGATCAAAAGTAACCTCATACTTGTCATGTATAGCCATGACACAAGCTAAGAGATCAAGAATTAGCTCAGGTTCTTCCATTATTTTTACCGCATCCATGCTATATTGAATGGAGTTATACTTTGTTTACGCATGTGGTTCGGCTTTGTACTTCTTTGAATAATTTTCATTTTGAAGCTCTAGGAAACTATCTGGATGGATTAATTCATTTCCCTTAAGCTTATTACATTCCACTACTTATTTCTCAAGGGTATATTTTCCTTCAATGACTTCAACACCATCTATTTCATATTTTTCATCATGGAAAGAGTTTTCTTCTTCAAATGGGAAAGAAAATACCTCCATTTTGTCATTGTATCCATCAACTATTGGCTTGGGAGAGGACGTCAGACTCCTCATCTTGATTTATTTACACATGGACAACATTCACACTTTGGTTAAGGATTTCAAATCAAATTCACAATTTTCTTTTAGATTCATGGCTTAAATCAGGTGTTCGACATTGAGCTTATGGTCTTTTGTTTCTTCCACGGATCTTAGAAGTTCTTATATAGATGGTTCTTTCCCACCGATCGAGGGATCATTGCACACTAGCTTTGTCTTTTCCTGGGTGAGCGTGATCAAAGGATTCATCATCTTAGAATGGGAATGAGAATATTTCCTAATCACGGATAACCACATAAGATGATTTTTCTTCTTGAAAATCATCAAAACCATTTCCTCTTCTTTAGGGTTTTACTCGTTCGGAAATTGGTGCTTCCCTCTTATAACTCAAATCTTCTCAATGATTATTTAAGGTCCATACCTCTCTAGGCTAGAATGTATGGCCCTATCAAGATGGGAATATCATCTTCCTCGGTTGTCACAAAGTGATTCATTTGCCAGCTATTTTGATACAAGATGTTGGTTCCTAGACTTTCAAAATTTAACATTGTGTACCTTATATTCTTCTCTAGAAGAAATTTCTCCATGTCTCCCTTCACTGGTATGGTTACAGAAGACCAATTTATCTTAGTTTTCCCTCCCAAGTCTCGGCACAAGCTTTGACCTAACAATATTCCAAAGGTTGCATTTATGTTTGCCCAAAAATAGTCATTGATATCCTTTTATCTGGAAATTTGGCAAGAGCCACATGTGCATCTTTAATCTTCCCCACAAGTGGGACTTCCTTTGATTCCATGGAGTAACAAGAGCCGCGCGAGACGAGTCATGAGGAGTTTAAGAGATTTGGAAACCTTCACGGGCATGACATTATCTAAGGCACCTGAATCTATTATGCAATTGTTCAACACATATTCCCCAATCGAAGGGAGACATAAAAAGGATCGACCCTTTTCTGTCTTTGATGCACTCATGGCTAACATGTTCTGTGAGGGAGGCATAGGTGGGTTTGGTAGTACTCCTTTAGAATTGGGTGTTACAACATTGGGTGTTAAACTACCATTCCTAATATATTGGATGAACCTCTCAAATTGTTTAGGGTGTCTCAAATATTCGGTTTCAATAATCTGCACTTTGGATTTGTTTGCATATTCTATGAAGTCAAAAGGAGAAGATATGGGTGAGGGTGATGAAGGGAATACTTTTGGATTTAGGATAGGTTTGGAATTAGAATTATATTTTTAGGAACAGAGGGAATTTTTAAAAGTACACTCAAAATTTTAAAAGTACTAGATTTTACAGGAGCATATTTAGATTTAGAATTAGAAGAGGCATGGAAAGACTTACTTGGAATTTTGAGAGCCATCTTAGTCACTTTGCAAGCTCGAGTTTCTCAAATTTTGACTCCATGAAAGGTTGAAGTGGGGATCTGTAATGCTTATTTTGTTTTCAGAGTCACCACGTGAGGATATTCCATATCCTTGTTTTTAGTAATGGTGGAGGAAGAAGCTCCCTTCTTCGAATGAGAACGCATGAATACCACACATGATAAGCTCGGGAACATCTTCTTCGTCATCTTCATAACCTCTAGAATAATAAAAGAATCTGATTTATGTATCGTTCTTGTGTTTTTCAATTTATAGGAACTCATCACCTTTAATTTTTTGTCTAAGCGTTGCCTCATTTTCCTAAATCCTATAACTTGCATTGATGGGTAGGGCCTGTAAGGAAATCCTTTGTGGTTCTCCTACATGTTGATTTGTGTTTTTTATTTGAGAATATACTTGTTCAAATAATTATCTCTTCAATTATTCTATCTCATTCACCAATTTTTGCAGCAACGGATCTATTCTCTCATCTACAAGATGCTGAGCCTTACCCCTTAAGGGATTATTGATCTTTCAGGAGAGGATGAGATCATCATCAAGTTCAATTGCCATCCTATTTACTTCTATAATGTTCTTTGGTTGAACTCTTCGTAGGAAAAACCATACCTCTGGCGATTGAGTATTTATCAAGAACATCTTAACATTGTTTTTAGATGGAAAATATTATTCCGGTATCTCACGAAGAAACCATTTGAAATGAGCTACAAAGTATCTCATCATTTAAATTTATGCTTTCTTCATTTGAGCCAACTGCACCAATAGGTCTTGATAGTCTTCAATTAATTTAAGTCTTCCCTCAAAGGCACTTTTGATGTCGTTTTAACCGGTGATGGATCAGGCTGGTAGGAGGTAGAACCATTTTGTTTCTTTTTCTTAGAGTTATTTTAAGAAAAATCTTACGAAACATCTTCATGTTCAACTTAAAGAATCCCACATGATGTGGTGAAAGTGGTGATGTTTTCTTTAGGTATCTCTATTCCATCGCCTTTGACCTTTGGAAAGGTTTTTATGGGAACTGTCGGTAGTCATGAAAATTTAGTTTGAGAGCGAGCGAGATTGTATTTATTCCCATGGAACAATGGGTTGAGGTATTTTGTGTTGGGGATAACACACTTTGGTTATATAGATAATATATCAGATCTAAGCATACATGCAAATAAAAGTAGATATTCTACCGGAAGAAATATACAATTCAAGAAACATAAATCAACAAAAGATTTAACATGGTTCACCCAGTGTGGGCTACATCCACCAAGAAACAAGCCAATATATTATCCAAAGATTTGACAAGATATATAATGAAGATTTACAATCTTCCACACCTCTCAGATGTTGATCTTGTCTTCTTTCAAGCTTTTGCCTTCTTTACCAAGAATTCTCTCTCACACAATTATCTTGTAATTATGATCAATCCTCTCCTTCTAAACCCTATCTTTATGCTTTAAATAGTCATTTTAGACTTTAGGGCACTTAGCCATGCAATTAAATTCATTAAATCTATTTTAATACTAAAAATAGAAATAAAACCTGAGAGTTAAATAAATGCTCATTACACAGGTAAACGATGTCGGTTCTACCCAACCGTCACCTATTCCAACTTTCACGACCAATGCTTTGGTCACAACCTAACCGATGCCAGTTCATCGTCAACTTCTAGAAATTTCTATTTGCATGCTAAAACATGAGTAATTTAGCTCCATACTCAATAATATCCTACTTGGAGATTAATTACTGCACTATACCTGTACAATTCCATTCTTGGATCCTCCTTAGCTTTGTTTCTTCCTCCTCAAGTCTCAGACTTGAAGACCAACAGAAGTGGAGTGTAACTCCATCTTCTCCTTTGCTAAAGGCTTTGTTAGCATATCTGTAGGGTTCTCACTCATATGAATCTTTTCTAGATTCAACTATCCATCCTCCAATACTTTTCGTATGAAGTGATACCTCAACTGAATGTGTTTCATTCTGGAATGAAACACTGAGTTCTTTACCAAATGGATTGCACTCGACTATCATTTGAACAACTTACAATCATCCTGCTCCTTTCCCAACTCCTCCATGAACCTACTCATCCATATCATCTCCTTGCTAGCCTCTATAGCTACAACATACTCTGCCTCTATAGTAGATAGAGCCTGACCTTCTACAATCTTGAAATCCTAACTACCGTCCCACCTACTTTGTGAAAATATATCCAGTAGTGCTCCTCCTACCATCCATATCTCTAGCCATATCCAAATCAACATAGCCACATAATGAAATATCCAAACCTCCATAGCATAAATGCATGCTAGAAGTCCCTCTCAAATACCTGAGTATCCATTGGACTACTTTCCGATGTTGTTTACCTTGATTAGCCATGAACCTGCTCACAACTCCAACTACTTGTGCAATGTCTAGTCTTGTACAAATCATGGCATACATAAGAATTCCTCTTTGCTGAAGTATAGGGAACATGTGCCACGTACTCAACCTCCTCATGTGATGAAGGACACGATCTTTGCTTAATTTGAAGTGTCTAGCCATATCTATACCAACAGGTTTTGAATTTTGCATATTAAACCTTTCAAGCACCTTATTAATATAAGCTTCCTGAGACAAATATAGTTTCTTATTTTTCTTGTCTCTGTGTATTTGCATTCCAAGGATTCTCTTTGCAACTCCTAAATCCTTCATTGTAAATGTGTGAGCTAGCTTTCCCTTAAGCTCACCAATGTCCTACATATTAGATCCTGCAATAAACATATCATCCACATACAGTAACAAAATAAGATAGCTCCCATTTCCAAGTTTCTTGAAATAAACAAAATGGTTAGATTCACATCTCAAGTAACCATGCTCATGCATAAAACTATCAAACCTTATGTACCATTTCCTTAGAGCTCTCTTAAGCCCATATAGGCTCTTTTTCAACCTGCACACCAATTTCTCTTTACCCTCGACTTCATAACCAAGCTGGCTACTGCATATAATTCTCTTCATATAAATCACCATGAAGGAAATCCATCTTCACATCTAGTTTCTCTAAATGCATATCCTCTACTGCAACTAAAATCAATACAGTATGAATAGAAGTCATCTTAACAACATGATAAAATATTTCACCAAAATCAATACTCGCTTTCTGTGCAAATCCTTTTACTACAAGTATTACCTTGTACCTTTTATTTCCGCCATCTTCTTCCTTAATCCTGTAAACACGCTTCTTCTTCAATGTCCTCTTACCTACTGGCAACTTAACCAAATCCCAAGTCTGGTTCTATTCCAAGGAGTCCATCTCCTCATTCATGCCATGCGCCCACTGCACGTGGGTCTCATCCTACATTACTTCTTCAAAGATTTCTGGTTCACCACTATCAGTTAATAACAAATAGAATAGAGAAGGTGTAAATCTTTCTAGAGGTTTACTTACCCTTTGTGACCTTCTCACAGAAGTTTGGGGTACCGGAGGCTCAATCTGGGCCTCTTGAAAATTTGTGTCCAAATTTGACAGTGACCGATGCCGGTCACCTCTAACTGTCACTAGTTCCTCTTTAATAACAAATTCCGGTCCATCTGACTGACATCGGTTAGAGCCTAACCGACCACGACTCTTTGTGTATTACTGTAGGTGTTCTTTTCAAACCCGAGAGTTCATTTCCATCAATAAACTTCTCAATTTTCTCATCCTTGGGTACCAAAATTTTATCCCTGTACATTCTCTTTTAATTCCATTCAACATCACGACTCCTAACAATCTTAGAATTGTCTAAATCCCAAAAACGGAATCCGAAATCACTAGATCCATAACCAATAAAAGTGCATCTCTTGGATTTTGCATCCAATTTTTTTATTTTCCTTTTCAACATGCAGAAAAGCTTCTGAACCAAAAACTTTAAGAAAAGAAAGATCTACCTCTTTTATGGTCCAAGCTTCCTCTAGTATTCCTCCATATAGTGAACTTGAAGGACCACGGTTAATCAAATAAACCCCCTGTATCAATTACTTCTACCCAAAACGTAAGGGCAATCCAGAATGTATCCTCATACTTCTAGCATGTTCCATGATTTTCCTATTCATTCTCTCTGCAACACCATTCTCCTGTGGTGTTCTTGGAACCGTTATTTCTCTACGTATTCCATCCACTGAACAATAATCATTGAAAGCCTTGCTACAATAGTCACCACCATTGTCAGATCTAAGGCATTTTAACTTTGAATTTGATTCATTCTCAACAAGGGCTTTCAAGTTTTTAAAAGTTTCAAAAACATCATATTTATGTTTAATACAATAAACCCATACCTTTCTTGTAGCATCATCAATAAAAGTAACATAATACTCGGATCCATCAAGAGAAGCTACACTGAAGTGGTCCCCATACATCCGAGTATACAAGATTCAATTTATGCTCCTTCTTAGTTGCCCCAACTTTGAGAAATCTCACTCTCTTTTTCTTTCCAAAAATACAATGCTCACGAAATCAAGATCTACATCTTTCAAATCGATAAGTTACCCTTAGCCTTTAAGATATGCATTCCTTTTAGACTCATATGGCCCAACCGATTATGCCACATGCTTTGCATACGAATCTGAAGTAGATAACATGAGAAAAGGAATTAGTAACACAGGTAGATAAATATAACATTCCTACCTTATTACCTTTTTCCACAACAAGAACACCTTTGGTGACTTTCAAGAGTCTCTGTAAAAGTAACCATGTAACCAGATTCACCTAGTTGCCCTGCAGAAATAAGATTTCTCCTGAGGTTTGGCACATGCCTCACATATTTCAATACCCATGTATTTCCATTTTGTAATTTTAGATGAACTTCCCCTTTACCAATAATACTGCAAGGTTCATCATCACCCAAATAAACATGCCCGAAATTTCCCTGGACATAATTTCTGAAATAACCCTTATTAGGGGTTGCATGGAAAGAAGCTCCTGAATCTAAAACCCATGATTCAATTCTATTATCTAAAGAAATAATAAGAGCATCTTGCATTACCTCTGATTTATCAAGATTCACCTTTTACCTTTTTTTGGTTGTTGATTCTCTTTATCTTTTGACCAACAATCTTTCTTTGCATGTCCTTTCTTTCCACATTTCCAACAAGTAATTCCTTTACCTCTAGATTTAGATCTGCTATCCCTTGACTTTGATTTTCCATTACTCTTACTCTTGGATCTCTCCTTCTACCTGCCCCTACTTTCTACATTCAAAGCATTTCCAGATGATGATTCCTCTATACTCTTCTTGTGAATTTCTTCATTTAAGATTATACTAACCACATCATCAAACTTCAAAACATTATTAGCAGATGTTGTATTACTAACAACCATTACCAAGTTATCCCAACTATCAGGAAAAGAACATAAGAATAAAAGTGCTTTCACTTCATCATCAAATGGTATTACAACTAATTTTAACTGATTTACTATAGATCTGAAATCATTCAAATGACCGGATGCAGATTCACCTTCATGCATCTTAGAACTAAATAGTTTCTTCATCAAATAAACTTTATTCAAAGCACTAGGTTTTTCATATAAATTAGCAAGAGATTTCATTAACTCTACTAGTAGAAGTCACTTCTATTATAATGGAAGCCACGAGATCTTTGCCAAGCTCAATCTTATAGATCCCAGAGCCTTTCTATCAAGAATCTTCCATTCTTCATCAGTCATCTTCGTAGGTCTAGACTTCTCATCCAACGGTAAGTACAAATATCTTTGATACAAATAATCCTCTATCTGCATCTTCCATAATTGATAATTTAATTTGTCGATTTCTCTACCTTGTATTTTCTCTCTTCTTCCATTGTTGTAGCTCCCACTCAATTAGAAAACCATATGTGAGTAAATGCATCAACACACAAAACCCTCAAACAAATCTCGATACCGGTTGTTGGGGTTAGCACCTTTGGTTGTACATATAATATAATAGATCTAAGCATACATGCAAATACAAGTGGATATTCTACCGGAAGAAATATACAATTCAAGAGACATAAATCAACACAAGATTTAACGTGGTTACTTTAGTGTGGGCTACGTCTACTAAGAAACAAGATAATGTATTATCCAAAGCTTTGACAAGATATACAATGAAGATTTACAATCTTCCATAGCTCTCAGATGTTCAGTATTGTTTTCCTTCAAGCTTTTTCCTTCTTTACCAAGAATTCTCTCCTTCACAATTATCTTGTAATTATGATCAATCCTCTTTCTCTAAACCCTAGCTTTATGTTTTAAATAGTCATTTTAGACTTTAGGGCACTTAGCCATGCAATTACATTCATTATATCTATTTTAATACTAAAAATAGAAATAAAACCCGAGATTTAAATAAACGCTCGTTACACAAGTAACTGATGTCAGTTCTGCACAATCGTCGCTGGTTCCAACTTGCCCTTACCGATGCTTAGTCACAACCTAACCGATGCGATTCATCGACTTCCAAAGAAGTTCTATTTGCATGCTAAAACATGAGTAATTTATGTCCATACTCAACATTTTTCTTCATCCACCATTATTGTTTCTATTTATGCTCTTGCTTCTACAAATTATTCTTTGAATTATTCTTCCTCTGGGAACTCAATGCTCAATGGTGGTAAAAAAATGGGAGAATTTGAAGGGGGGTATCAATTGGAGTTTTAATGGGATTTCTAGGTGAAGTACTTGATGATCTAGATGGGGATGAGGCTTGAGAAAAGTAGTAGGTATTATCTTTGACTCGTTATTTATAGTTTTGCAAAGCTTATAAAGTGGGGTCAACAAATCTTCGTGATCTATTCCACTGGTATACCTCATTTTAGTTAGATTTTGAAAGTCTTGCGGTGGGAATACGAAAGATCACATGTAGGAATTGACAATGTATCTTCCAACAATGGATTTTCATAAACTCTTTTTTTTTTTTTTTTTTATATTTGATTTTTTATGTATTTTTAGACATTGTGGTCATATTTTGGGTGCAGATGTTGCTAAATATGCCCTTACATGATCGGCACCAAAATTGTTGTTGAGAAATTTTTTTGGGTGGACAAACTTGTGGGTTTCTTTCCAATGCTCTAGGAATATAATTCCTTGTACTTAACCCGTGTTGCTTTTATATATCCATACATGAGTAAAGGTGGATTTTCCTAGTGGTTTTGTGGTTGGGGATGCAAAAGGGGAATTCAATGACCTGCAGAAAAGATAGCAATCTCTTCTTTAGGGAATATTTTTCTGAAAAGTGGGAAAGGGGAGTTAGAAAAGATGTAGGAGAACTAATGTTACGGTATAAAATCATATTCCTCCACAAACTAGTTAGAAGTTTCATCACATGCACTAAAATTAAGAGGAAGATGTTGATGTGTAATCACAAAGACCCCCTAAATGTCTACAACTCGGTGGGTTAAAACTCTCAGTGTGATTGCATAAGATGGAGATTTTCCCAAAGTGTGGGACTTTGCAATCAGGAAAGCTCTCCGGATGAAGGTTGGTTCCTATTCCTCTTTTTGATGCACATATCAAAATTGTAGAGGATCTAATCTAAAATCTAATCTAACTTAACAAGGAGATAGGGGATAAGAAGATTACAAGAAATTAAATCTAAACTAACGAGAGGTGATACACCAAAGGAATGTTGAACACTTGCTTTTCCATTAAACAAAAACCATTAAAAATGTAATACAACCACCATGCACAGATAACCAAGATTGCAATGAGAAATCAGATGAAATGAACACAAGAGAGGGTTGAAAATAATCCATAAACATGTATCATTGCTCAAAAATTTGATACTGATGCATTGATGACCAAAAGGAGAAAAATTGCATTACATTTTGAGCGGAGGTTTTTACTCCTCAAATTTACTTGCAGACAAGATAAGAAGGGAGGGTAAAAAGCAAAAATATCCAACATTATAAAAGTTCCCCTCCTTACAATATATAGGAAGAATGGGAGAAAGAGATAGAATAATTTTAAATCCTTGCTCCAACCACCCTAGAATGCATTGAATTCTCTGCAACAATGATGGGTGTTACTGTAAAATCCATACCCCCATGTACTATTCATTTTTGGGCAAGAAAGGAAGCCCATAACTTCATTATTGTGGTAGGTGAGAAACCTGAGACACCCTCTAAAATGGTGGACTATATTTTTCATTTTAAAGAAATTAGTCCCACTCAAATTAAGATAACCAGTTGTAGTTGAGTAGAGGACAAGGTGTGAGCTTTCAAAAAAGTCCTCTCTTGTGTAAATATGAGATCCTAGTCAAAATTTATGGCCATATGAATGAGGGTTTCATTACGCAAAAAATATGAGTTCTTGATCTTCTTTTTTTGGAGTCCAAAATACATGCAACCTCCGAAATCCTGAAATTCAGAATTTGAGAATTAAGGAATTCAAACATTTCAATTTAGATTTTTTCTTCTGTTCATTTGATCAAGTGTTTGAAAAATCCGAAAGTCTGAAATTTTAGACTTTTGGAATTTTGGAGCGTTTGGTTTTCGAGATGTTTTCACTATTCATCTCCCAAATTGCCTAAAGAGTTCAAACTTCTGAAACCCAAAAGTCTGAAATTTTGGACTTTTAGAACTTTTTCCTTTCGATATTTTTTTACTGTTCATTTGATTAAGCGCTTGAAAACTCGAAACTTGGAAACCCAAAAGTCTGAAATTTTGAACTTTCAGAATTTTGGAATTTTTTGCTTTTCAAGATTTTTTCACTTTTCAAACCCCCAATTGCCTCAAGATTTTTGAAATTCTAAAACCCGAAAGTCTGAAATTTCGGACTTTTAGAATTTAAATTTTCTTTTTTCGGGCCTTATTTATCTCCAAAATGCCGAATGTTTGAAGTCTGAAAAATTTAGGCTTGGGCCTCCATTTTATCTCTCAAGATATGATCTCCTTTGATGTTCATTTCACCATTCATTTTCCAACCTTGCATCTCCATTGCAGAGCCTCACACTTAGCGGTTAACCTATTTTTCGAACAAAATATGAGCTCACATGGCGAATGGTCCCTTTAATTTTCTCTGTGTGCAAGGTCATGTTTGTCCATTTTGGTGAGGGGAAAAATGGATAACATAAACAAATCTATAACCAAATAGAATTCGTGATCACCAAGTATCAAGAAATCTCTTAGTCAAAGAAAGCTAGAAACTCCTTCTTCTTGTATTAATAGCTGAAACAAATGTTTTACATAGTGGAGAAATGGAGGAAATTGAGAATGGGGAAATGGAAGAATTTTGTTATCTCCTTTGTTCTCTTAATGCACTCTTGAGTATACAAAATCAATCACCAATCCTTTGAAATGGGAATGGATTTACAATTTATAGGAAGAGAAAAGACTTTTCAAATAACCCCCAATGACACTTCGTATGCCTTGAAAATTTTCACATTCCTAGGAAAACATTAAGTCCCCTTTTATAACTAAAGGGTGACTTATTACATTAGAAAACATTAAGGTATGCAAAAAGTGCAACCCCAACGCAAGATTAGAATATTGAGGAGAGACAAAGTTCGGGTGAGATAGAGAGAGAGAGAGAGAGAGAGAGAGAGAGAGAGAGAGAGAGAGAAGAAATAAGAAAGAAGAAGAAATAATGATGTCGATGATGATAGATTACACCTATGATAAAGATCGTTTATCCTTTCAAATGACTCGATGAAATGATCCAATGTGATGAACTAAGAATATCTAAACTCTTGCACACACTGATAAAATTCCTTTGGATGACATGTAAACACCATGAACTAAGTGTTTAAAAACATTATCGAATGACTCATTCGTTGGCCATGAGTATCACTCATAAAGATTCCCCTCGAAGGTACTAGAGCCATAGAATGAAGCTTGCCTAATTCCCTACAACGTTGTTGAACTTCTCAGCTGATTTAGACATGATCTTGATGAAGCATATTATGAAATTTCTGATGGTTTCAACTGCAAATTCCACCTTCTGCATACCAATTGAAGCATGAAATTAGTGTCAAAAGACATTGTTGACATCATCACTATCACGTACTTTTCATAGTATGATGATAGAGAATGCACTATTTTCTATCTCTTACTCAAAAGTGAAAGGCTTTATCGGCTTCTTCCATGTTCATTTATGATTCATGATTTCTTCACAAAAAGCAACTTACTATTTTAAGTAAATATAAAAAATCAGCTGCCTTGAACCTCAAATGGATGTTCCAACTCATATTTCCCTTTCTCCCTACGTTCCTCTAACCTTCTATATCGATTTTCTATTTTTGGAAGATGCTCATGGGACTAGTTACTATTTTTATTCGGTGTCACATTTGGACCAAGAAGTCTATTTTGATGAATTTTTAGTTGTTGTATATCCTCTCGTGTTCAATGTCTCATTCATAGGTTCTTTTGTTGATGAATTTCCTGAAATAAGAATTCTCTATGTAAAAGACCTACTCTTTTTAGAAAGTGGGTTTATGGTGATCAGAATTATGTGGAAAAAAGTTCACCGATATGGTTTTTTTATCAATATCACACTTCGAAATTTGTAGTGTACTGAATAATAGTTTAGGAGATTTTAAACTTTTAAATTTTTATACTTGGCAACACTTCTAAACATGGCAGCCATTGACGAACCTCAAAAATTATGGGTTTATTTTTTTCCTTCATTTGCTACGAAAATCACATTTTTGATATGGGTTTTCTCTTCTTATATTATAGGTGCAATTTATCTTTGATTCGGTTGTCGGTTTGATGAGAAACAAAGCTTTTTTCTTCATTATGCAAATAAGTGGATTTCTTTGTTGGGAACATTTTGTGCCATGGAAGGAGGGCTTGAAGGTTTGGTTTTGATTTTTTTGATAGGGAAGAACTCAGAAATACATGGTTTGTTGTTACGTGTAGCGAGTTTACAAGATCTCTTCAAATTTCTATTTCATGGCCATGAAGGATTTCTTTGTTTTGTTTTCTTCGTTCTTCGTTCTTCTTCTTGGTTTGATCAACCTTTCTTCTGTGACTTGCATATTATCATGGTGTATAGGATTTTATTTATTTGAGGGAGCTTGTTAAAGATTTAGTAATGGTGGAGGGTTAATGAGAAGTTGCAGAGGAATTTTAAGAGCAAGTTGTGCACCTAGAACTTAGAACTTAGAAGTTAGAAGTTAGAAGCATGAAACAAGAGGGGTTTTAAAAATTTGAAATAAATCTGAGAAAGGATGAGGAAAATTTTCATGTCCCTGATGTCTCTTAATAACTAAGGGATGTGAGTTAAATCAAGTTACATGCAGTGCCTCATGATGACAAGTGTCACTTTATCCGAGGGTAGGGAATTCAAGAAAAAAAAATAACTTTAAACCACTAAGGGTTTGAGAGGCAGTTGCATGAAAAACCATGAAGCTTCTGGGGATGGGAAAAATTTCTTGTCCCTGATTTCCCCCAACATAAAGGGTTGTGAGGGACATCAAATTACACAGCATTCCCAGTGATGACACATGGTAGCGATCCATTGGTAGGGGATGAAGTCTGCATTAGCTCAGGGGGATGGAAATTTTCTCTTAAAGGGGTCACATTGGTGACCGGGAGTATCCTTGGGAGATGGGTGAAGTTTATTGTCCCTAATGTCCCCCATCACAAAGGTACGTGAGGGACATAAAATTACATGGTGATCCAGAAAATTACACTTAACATGATACGAGTGAGCAAGGAAATGAGCCTAGCTAGCCCATAGCAGATGGTGGTGGTTGTTATCTCTCGAAAGTGCACTCTATAGAGAGATGGCAGCGGGTTTTCTAAGCTTGTAAAAATGATTGCTCTATTTCATAGATACTGATGGAAACACCTTACGTGCCTATATACCTATTTTGAGGTGAGTCTCTTGTATTAAGGCGTTCCTTATTGATGTATCTTAAATTGGTTTTACGGGGTTAAGGGGAAAGGATGGCTGTAAAAAAATTAAAATTGAGGGGATACACCAAATATATATGATGGGATTCGACTAAGTATATGCACAACCTGATATGTTGAAGGATTCTTAAGGTAGGAACCAACAATTTTCTGCAAACTATTAAGGGTAAATACTTTGGTGCATTAAGGAAAAATATCACAACAATCTTTGTTAAGTTTGACATACACATTAACATCATGTAGAAATCACTTTGAATTTTGCAGCGAGGGTAAGATAATTAACAGGGAATTTACATTCACAAGACTAATAGAAACATAGAAAAGACTACAAATACTTAGAAAGGAAGAAAAACTTCACATTCGGAGGGAAAAATGGCAAAAATTGCTTGGTACTTCTATATCCAAAAAAATTACCCCCTATGCTCTACCAAAGCACACAATATATAGAAAAATAATTTTCACACCCTTCCTAAAAATTGTCTAAGGCTTGTACTCACCCATGCATCCTATTTTTATCCTTTATTTAATAATAGATAAATGAATAAAAATAGAACATGAAATTAAAAATAGGCATTAATAGCCTTGATTACATTACAGTCAAACTGAAGTTGACTATTCTATTTTTAAGAAAATAAAGGTGAATAATTTTCTAATAATAAGCTTGCTTCTTTGGACAAGTCTCTTTCCTTGTGCATGTGAATTCATCTTCTTGTCTGTTTTTCCTCTTGTGAAGCATGCAAAAAATTAACTCCCTGTTTGTGAGTAAAATAATTGCAATACTTGCAATATTTGCAAAAATATCCATCCACACATCCATTTGATGGGGACCACCTCCATGTGTACATGTTTAACTTTTCTTCTGTAGTTTTTGGGGCCACCCTTGCACTTGATCATTAATCTCTATTTGGTTTGGCTACCTTCGTGGACTTACCCTATTACCATGGTTTTCCGCCTTTGATTATTATAGATGCCATTCCATAGTCTTTGCCACCTTTTGATTAATACAAACATTGTATATTCATCTCGGCTTTTTTAATTTGGATAATACTTGGAGACTAAGGCTTAAACCTACCTTTTGAGTGATCATTGCTAGTATGATGGTGGTCAGCCCCTTTTTATTATTGGAACATATAGTTTAAGACCTTAGAAAGGTTAGAAGGCAATGATTTTTGATTGATTACGTGGGCTGGACCCCTTTAACGTTGAATCAAACCTTTGTGTCTTTGTCGGTGGCATTTGTAACTCAGGTTCAAATAGGTATTTTGATGCGCCGTTGATCTCTGTATCAGTTTGATCTTTAGCATCAATTGATGACACGTGGTTAGAGTTTTTAACCTTGCAATTAATTCGGTCGGTGGTAACAGACCATGATGGTTTGTATTGAATGTGGAGCTTGATCTTCAGCCTTTGATCTTTGTACTTGTTGAATTTGGACCATTTGATTACTAACTCCAAGTGAGTTATTTAAAATGTTTGAGCTCCATTATTTTGGTCATTTATTTCTTGCTCACAGAGAGCGGCGAAGCCCTGGAAAATTTGTTTTATATCACCATTTTTGATTTGTTTGTGCTCGTTTCGTGTTATTCTTGGTCTTTATGATTATGAAACTTGGTCATTCTTGCTTGAGAGTTCTGGAAGTGTTCGTATATACGTATTTTTGAGTTACTGTGTGAGCTCTTTAAAGGATTCCGCCATTTCTTTAAGCTTTCAAACTCAGTTATTGTGGGTTCTTCCTCCATTGTCATGATCTCTCTATTTATAGTACTTCTTGGAGGTTTTGCAAGCTCATTTCTTGATACTTCTTGATGCAATCACCACTTTTAGAGTTCGAGATCGCCCCTTCTTTCGTACAAGGTCTTAGCTTGGTTTTTGCTCTCTACCTGCTCAGAGCTATGTGAGTCTCTTGGTTCTCAAGATCTTCGCACTTTTCCTTAGCCATCTCTACCGTGAACTTGAAGCTTGACTGTGTAGCTATCACCTTTGTTTTAACAAAGGAAAGTAAGTCTCGATCTCTTTGAGTATTATTTTTTGTTCATCGTTGCTATTCGACTTTAAAAACTAATAGTCCATTCTTTTCTTTGCATTTCTTGTGTTTTGTGGCTTGACCTTGGTCATTTCAAGTTAAACCTCATTCTGAGCTTGATCTTCTTTCTCATAATTCAATGACTTCTTGAGGGTTTACTAAGCTTCAATTCCAGTAAGTACTTGTTCTTACTCTGATTTTGATACCCATTAATGGGTTTTACGATTAAAGTTTGAAACTGTAATTTCCTTTCTTGGATTTGCAACTTGAAACTATGTTTGAATTTACCTCTAAAAGTGCTTATCACTTTGATTTTGGTACCCATTAATGGGTTTTGTGATTAAAGTTAGAATCGTGCTTTCCAAGACATGGGTATTCAATTTTGTCATCTCTTTAGTTTTCTTGAAACGAGAATAGATCTTGTCGATATTTCTATACGGGTTACTCTTGTAAATACCTTGCGAGTTAACAAACTCTCATTTTAATGTTTTGGCACAAAAATTCTGAAGTTCTATATTTCCTTTCTTTGTTGAAACCCCTCAAACATCTCTATATCTAGATTTAACTATTAGCTTGTAGCCTCCTTCGGTAATCTTTGAGTCTATTATTGACCTCTGCCTCTTCTCTGTGTGGGATGGTTGTGGATGATGGGCTTATTTTTCCTTTCGAAATCCATTATTCTGTAACTTTATATGGGGTTCTCTACTTGAGGATAAATGAAGAATGAATGTTCACTTTGCTTATCTTTGACAATCTGAAATATTGCTTTCTCTAGATATAGAAACAAAGTTTTACATTTGATAAAAACTATAAAATGAAAGTTTGAAACTTATATGTTTTTGTATTTCTTGAAAGGACAGTAACCAAATTGTACAAGCCAAGAACACAGATGCTAATCAAACACCACGATAAATAAGATGAAAGTAATTCGCCAAAATAACTTTACATAAAACCTTTACAAATCTAATGTGGTGTCTTATTATCATCGAGATCACGAGTGGAACAATATTATTATCGTTCCTTTCATGGTATCAGAGCAGGAGATTGTTGTTGACATCCATCTGTAAGTTTTATTTTGCAAATAAATTCATTGTATATTCATATATTTGGGATTTGGTCGTATGTTGTTGCTACATGCATTTTTATGGAAAATAGAGGCTTCCATTGGATCGGAAGGTGTGAAAACCCTAAGATCGATTTGAACTCGAGTCGTTTCGCAAACAATCATTTTTGTGGTTTTTTTGTTGTTATAGAGAAGTACACTGGATCGCCTCGGGATTCACACCCACAAGAAAAGAAATCGCGGGATTATTTTTTTTTGGGTCTATTGTTTTTTTGAGATCTACATAGAGTAATTTTTTGTTACAGTGTATCTATCTCGGTTTACGTGTAGGAAGGTTTTGGATCTTTCCTTTTTTGGTAGGGGTCCACAGATGTTGTGCACGGTTTTTACTATTTCGGGCAAATCCACAGGTTGCTATTTTCAGAAAACACCCATTAAAATCCTTAGCCCTTGGTCATATGAGGGCTTAAAGCTTGTGATTCCTACTAGTAGGTGCTTAGCTTTAGCCCCCTTTAATTTTATTTGTGTGGTGAAGGCAACAACAATTTATTTTGTTTTAGTGGCAACTACAATAAATAACAAAGAAAAATAGTAAAAAGCTTGTAAATTTTGATTGGTAGCTCGGTTTTGAGTGTCGTTTTTACTGTCAAAGTGCTTGCTTTTTCATGCTCTTTCCATTAGAGTTATTTTTTTAGACTTGCACTATAATTATAAAGTGTCAAATATGGAGGAGTGTTGTAATCAATTGTGGATGCATTTTTGGTGAACTTTTAGGAGTTGCAATTTGTACCTATCATGGATTACGAGAATGATATGTTTTTCTCTACGAAGTATGTGGACTTTAAGAGAATATTTTAAAATTTGTGGAAGAAAATAGATCTATCAAGAAGTGAAATACTCTTCTACAATCACTCATTCACAATAAGGATACAATCATACACTCCCTGCAGAACAAACTTTCTAGCCTACATCACCAACATATTCTAGATAACCATATCCATGCTCCTAGTCCACTTGCATTTGTTTCTCTTGTACCCATTGACATTGATCTACCGGTCTTTGAGCACGAACTGCGTTTGATGCTTCTAAACACTGTGAGGCTTATTCATCGCATGCTCTTCCACATCTATGCCTATTACTATACCACATGTTGTGTATCCTACGCTTGCATTTGCATGTATTTTTGAGAAGCATACCATTGCATTTAGTTCACACATGCTGCATTACTATGGGTCTCACTAGCATGAGTCATTGGCAAACATTCACAGGGGTATTATTTCCTCCATTCCACATGTTAAGTGGAATTCTCGTCATGACATTGGTTTTCGAGAAGATACTTCATTGGGATCACACATTGACAGAGCTCTTTTTTTGTTCGCTCGACTCTTTCTAAGGATCTTGAGCAACACATGAGTTCTACATCTTCACTCAGGCTTGAGAAACACGAGATTTCGGTTGTCGGACTTGATCAACCCGACACACATTCTCGATGTTCTTCGCATGCACCCATTATACATTTTACACCAAGTCATATGCAAGCATCTTCTTCATCCATCCGTGTTGATTTGGGGTGGATATATGATCTCTCATGGGGCGAGATAGGAATTCATTAAGAGGAATCTACTGGGCATGGCTCCCTGCACCATTCGACCTCTTGCTCCACTTTCTATACCTTCTGCATTGTGATGCTTCTTGTTTGAGCATTTTTCTTTAGCAGTGTGGTCTTTCTCTCTTGTTTGTTGAGAGATTTTATATCTTTATTTTTGACACTTTTGGCATGTTAACAGTATCTCTTGTGGGGGATCTATTCTAGTGAAGTCCAGTGTTATTTTGTCATTGTTCGAGTAGTTGATTTTGGGCAACTCATACAGATTTGTAGTGTCACTCCACCCATTCAGCAGTATGGGAGGGTGTGGTGTTGATCCCGCACTTGATTGAATTATGTTTGGTGTTTTTTTACACTTTCGACATCACTCCATTGACAGTCTCCTTGTATGGAGCTATTCTGGTGAAGCCCAGTGTAAGTTGTTTTTGAGTTATATGATCGAGCAGTGGATTCAGACCAAAATTCTTCAGCATTGTACGATTTTTTTGAGCCGAGCTTCTTGGGATTCCTTGGAGTGGGTCTTTACTCTCTTTACTTTATTATTACTAATTTTAGGTACTTTGTGGTGTCCTTTTTTTTCCAGTTATTATTGTACAAGAGTACCTCATCGGGCCTAGTTACGGGACTCATCACGTGGACATGCCACTTTTATTTTGGCCCCTAGCTTCACTTGAGGGGGGGTGTTAGAGTAGGTATTTACCTTAGCTCATGTTCACCTAGGTACTTTATTTACCTTTATTGTATTTATCCTCACCCACTTATGTGTGTGGATATTTCTTTTATCTTATTTAGATATTAGGAGATATTATCTAGTTGTTAGGTATAGTTCTTTCCTTGATCTATGGTATTGACTAGATCCTTGATGTCTAGTTTTCTCCTAAATCTATGGTCTTGACTAGTTCTTTAATGACTAGTTATTTCCTTGATTTATGGCTTGATCTATGACCTTGACTGGTTCTTAGATTGTTATTCCTTTCCTATTTAAGCAAGGCCCATTCTCAATGTATTGCATTGAGTTCCATTATAATATATGATATTGCTTCTCATTTGTTTGCAAAGTTTTTATGTAAAGTTATTCTAGTGAATTGCTTTCATCATATTGATCGTGGGGTTTGATTAGCATATGTGTTTTTGGCTGCTACGATCTGGTTATCGTTCCTTTCATGGTATCAAGCCTTGTTTCGGGACCCACCTTATTTTCCATCCACCTAATCTATGCTTAAAAGAGGGTGTTAGTGTAGGTTATTATTTATCCTTTTATTCATTTATCAAGATAATTCTTACACTTGTATTAGCCTTACACTTTTGGGTTAGCTTGCTTAGGTGTACTAGTTGTGTGGAGTTAGCTTACTAATTGTGTTGAGTTATCTTACTAGTCTTTTGGAGTTAACTCAACTACCAGTATTAGTTAGTGGGAGTTCTTCACCACTGATTTAGGTAGTGGTTGCACTTCCCTCCCCTATATGTACATCTTTCTTATTGAATAATTCAAGTTATTCTATTGTAATGTATTGAGCATTATGGATTATGATGGATTTCCATATATGGTATTTTAGCTCTTCTATTTTACAAATCTAATATGGTGTGCTATTATCATCTGAGATCATGGCTTGGAAAAATATTCTTATCGTTCCTTTCATTTCTTGATTCACCTTTTGAAATGATCCTTTGTATCCTGTAGTTGCATAGTCGATTAAGAAGATGATTTATGTCACTTTGTTGGAATATTGTAATCTTGTTTGTATCTCTGTTTGGATGATGATCTGATGGAAAACTTGTTTCTTCTACTCTGAATGAGGTCATTCACTGTAGTAGTTTATATAATATCTTCTTCTTTGAGATACTTAGAAAAATCTATCTTTCTAAAAGTTGTATTAAATTCCTTTTTGTATGACTATTCTTGCTCATTTTTAGTTGTTAAATGGTTTTGAAATTTTGATTCTAAAAACTGAAAGCTATAGAAGTTAATCATTTAATTTATTTGAGAACCTGGAAAGGACATATTACTTCTGGAAATTTTTGTTCGCAAATTCCTACATCTTTGAACATTGAAGTTTTGTTAAGATCTTTGTAGTTCCATTTCTTTTGCTTAGATGATTTATTTCCTTGATATTAGTACTTATAGCATGATGGAAAATTAAAAAGTTTATTTTTCATGGCGAAGCCACTGGCAAATTTTTTTCCAAAATTCTCTCTTCCTTCCTTTTCGATTGTAGTAGTTATATTTTCGATTGAATACGAGAATGTAAAAATTTTCTGTTGAGGCTGATTTGTAGTTGGAAACTAAAAGCAGAATATAATTATTATTTTGATCATGGCATGCTTTTCTACTTTTCTGTATCACTTACTTGATTTACATAATTATTTTAAAGAATGTAATAGTTAAAAACAACATGATGAAAATTCATAAATGTCCATTTCACATGGCGAAGCCCTGTCAAAATTTTCTCCAGAATATTCTTTTTCATTCTGTTTCAGCTGTAACCCTTTCTTTGCAGTTAACTTCAGCTTCTTGAAATGTGATTCTTCTTTAGTTACAAACTAAAACATGTACTTCTATTTTCCAGTCTCTCTTTTGTACTTTGTGAGTTCTTCCCTTTGCAAAATAGTTATTGAAACTTAAATTACATTCCTCCTTCATTCCAGCATGTACTTATGACTTATCTATTTCTTCTTGGCTACAACTTGTACCTGCACACTTAAGAAAATAGTTAGAAAAATACTTAGGCTTTTTGGCCTCTCTTGTGTCCATGATTTTTCTTTTCTTTTCTCTTTCTTCTTTATGAGTGAGTAAAACATGTATGCAGTTTGATCTTCAAGTAAACTATATATCTTGTTGTTAAGAGATTCATATGCATGAATTAGGACAGTATAGGAATATGAATTGATCCACTGAGTTCATAACTGATAGTTATTTCTTCTCTTTTTTTAGGTACAGTGACTTCTACAACGAAGATGAAGAAGGAAAAAGTTGGGAAATGGAGATATCTCAAACAAAGAATAAAACCCCCAAGGCAATGATGGGTTCACTCATACTCCTTTATTTTATTTTTCATGGATGTGTACCTCTTATTTTAGTAGTTGTACTTTACTTTTCAGTTACATCCCATGACTTGTGTGGGAAACATTTGAAAATTCCTTATGAATAAAACATTGAATTTTGAAATTGAGTTGTATATTTCTTTTTACATTTCAGCATTCTGTATGGATTGTATGATAAAATAAACAACTCAGTAATATAATTGAATGTCTTAACCATGAAGGAAATAACATTAAAGAAAACCTGTAACATCCAGTAATGAACTCTGATTTCTACAATCTATACTTATGTTTGTTGTTCCAAAACTTAGCATTTTACCTATTCTGTAATTGAATGTCTTCATCAAGACAACACAGTTGTCCTTGATGGCTTGTGTTCTTTTGCTGAAGATAGTCATGAAATTGCAGACTATGTGATCTATTACATTTTGTAACAACACACATAGCTGCAGATTTCATGTAATCGTTTAACTAATTCAATAGTAACAATATTATCTAAAAAAATATCCCCTAGCTTAGGTATACTTCACCAATACTATCCATCGTAACGAAGTTTTGAGTTGCCCATTTTTGCACAAGTGCAAAAATTGTCAACATTTCTTGCGATCCTGCAGGGAAAGTTACTTGCTAGCTTATAGACCAATGTCTTGCTCTTGTCCATTATACATGGAGTAAAAACATGTAACCAAAATCTACCTTACGAAGGTCCAACCCTTCCGAACAAAGTAAAACACTGGAAAGGATATGAAAAAACATATCAAGTGCACAAATGCACTTATTTAATTGAAATACAATGAAATGTGTAGAAACTACACTTATTGAAGGGAAATCTTACTATACCAATCAACTGTACAATTTTCATTAACAATGTTTAAGAAACATACCATTAACAAGAATGGGCATTTCCTCTCCATTCGGCCTTTAAAGTGAAAAGCATTGTTTTCTTGCAACCTAAAATCATGTAAGGGCCACTCCAGTTGTATCAAATTTTTGTGTCTTCCTTGCTTTGCATGATCAACATCCCACTTTAACACAAAATCTCCTTCATTGAAGATTCTAAATTTGGCTTTCTTATCAATAGTCTTCTTCATCTATTTCTGATTATTTTCCATATTCAAATGAGCTTGATCTCTTAGCTCTTGTAATTCCATTAAATTTGCATAATGAACCTACAATGGTTCATTCTCAAGAAACTCCATCGATGCAGCAAATCTAAAGTAGGTAGTTCGATTTGAAATATGAATTCTTGCTTCTTTTCCGTACATAGTTTTGTATCATGGATTGCAAAACTGATCTTTTAGGAGTCACTCTATTAGCCCAAAATGTTGAATTCAACATCATATGCCAAGCTCTTTAATTATCTTTGAGTGTTATTATGATAATCCTTAAGATATTCTTGTTAGTACTTTAAGCTAAGCCAATACCTTATGGGTAATAATTAGATGAAGAACTTAAGTAAATTCCATGGTTGACATCCCAATCTGTTATCTTTACACCAAGAAAAACTAAAGCATTATCTGATATGATAGTTGCTGGAACACCAAATCTGTAAACTATACCTTCATAAAAGTATAGTATTGAAGTTTCATTAGCATCTTTTAAGGCTATTACTTCATTCCATCGTGTAAAATAATCTATAATAGTGAAGATCCACTTATGTCCTTGTGACGAAGGTTGGTTTATCATGCCAATAAAGTCAAGACCCCACTGCATAAAAGGTTGATCAACTGAAATAGGTTATAAATGCAAGGAAGCTAAACGTTATTTTCCAACAAAGAAAGCACATTTCTTACACTTTCTTATCCATTCAAAATAGCCCTTGAATATGCTAGGCCAATAATAACCAGCTTTCATGATTTTTAATGTTGTGGTAAATCTTTGATAAATGACCTCTTGTAGGTCCTTCATGAAACTACGATAGTAATTTCTAAATTTTATCATAGTCAACACATCACAGAAAGATTCCATTTATATCTCTTTTGAACAACACACTATCAATAAAGATATAGGGGAAAACTTGTAATCTAAAATATATTTGTTTATTCTTGTCCATACGTTCCAGATAGGTGCCATACTGTAATTAGTTAACAAAATCGGTCATCCATCTTGATTCTGGATCTCTTGAGAAATTTCAGGTTGCTTATTTTGGTTGGACCATGATGTCGATTGCTGATATGTAATTTCAGCATGCTGTTTTGAATCTTTGGGTTTTGTAGCTTGTTGTTTTTCCATATCAGCAATTAGGTGTTCACACAAACCTTTACCTCGAACTATCTTAGCAACCCGGAGATCAACATCATATTCCATAAATTTCATTATTCATCCTGCTCTTTTCTCATTCAATTCTTTATTTAACAAGAAATATTTCACACTTGGATGAGAAACAAGAACATGGATTCTATTGTTTGAAAGCATATACTTAAAAATATTTAGTCCCCTGACTACTAAAAGTACTTGCTTTTCAAGAAATGTGTACCTTGTTTCGTAATCATGCAAGCTCTATCCAAATAAAGCAATTGGATGCTCAATATTTGAATCATTAACTTGAGTTAACATAGATGAGATTGTTTTAGATCCTGCAAGTGCATACATTGTAAAATCTTTATCAAAATTTGGATTTCAAGAGTAGGAGCACGAGAGATAAGCTGTTTTGATTGCTTCAAAATCTTCTCTCCCTTCATTTGGTCCAAGATAACATTTTCTCTTTCTTTAACATAGATGTCAAGCGGTTTAACTAATCTTTGTAAAATCTTGAACAAATCTTCTAACAAAGTTGAATTTTCCAAGAAAACTCTGTAATTCCTTCTTATGATGGGGAAATTACGGTTGTGATATAACCTTCGATTCAAAAAGGATCAATTGCTAAACCTTTCTTAAAAAAATATGGATAAGTAATTTACCATGATGTCTTGAAAAGATAGACTTCTTGGGATTCAAAGATATTCCCAAATTATCTACACAACTAAAAATTTTGCTTTAGATGCATTAGATGTTCATCAAAATATTTTGAAAATATAGTAACATCATCTAAATAAACAAGGATACATTTGTTTAACAAGCTACAAAAATCCATGTCCATTGCACATTGAAAAGTTGCACTAGCATTTGAAAGACCAAAAGACATTCTTTTGTAAGCATAAGTACCCCACTTGGTGGTAAAATTTATTTTGTACCTATCCTCTTCTCGGACTAAAATCTTATTGTATCCGATGTAACAATCTAGAAGAGATAGTCTATCTCGAACCAAAGACATTATCAAAATATGATCCATATTTGGTAGTGGGTAATGATCTTTTAATGAAGCTTTATTAAGATCTCTAAAATACACACATAATTTGATTTCTCCATTCTTCTTCCTAATAGGAACAATATTTTCTACCCAACTTGAATGCTTAACTATAAAGATAATACCGATTGATCAACTTGGATAATTCTTTCCTCATTAGAGGCTTTATTGCAGGATTTATGGGCCTTTGTTTCTACCTAACTGGTTTAGAATTTGGCTGTAATTCAATAGTATGTTGTGCTAAACTGGGATCAAACCCTTTCAGGTCTTAGTATCTCCAAGTGAAAAAATCTTTAAATTCTTTGCAAAGATTAATAAATGACTACTTTTCAGCTAAGGAACATACCTTTCCAAGAAACAAATTTTCCCTTCATCAACTGAAATCTCTTCATAGTTATCAGCATGCGTTGACATCTTAGTTTTGTCTTTTCTTAACTAATCATCAGTGCTGAAGATGTCCTCTAATGTGACTAGACCTCAAGGCAATTTATTTGTCTTTAATTGAGCAATATGGTCACCATATAAATGCTATAATTTATCCTGATTTACTACAGAAAATTTAGCTTCTTGCTGCAAAAACCTGTAGATTTGATCATCATTTTCAAAAACCTACCAATTCAAGTCATTATCAAGTATAGAAGGCCTGACAATTAGCTTAATATGAGGCTAAATTTTGTTTTTCTCTATCTATTCAGCACTTCAAAACTAGCACCAACTGCTGCAAGTCTGTCTGCATGCTTATTTTCAGTTCTAGGAATGGAATGAATATTAATAGCATCAAAATATTCCATTAAGTCTGAAACTCTATGTCTGTAAGACTTCATTAATGGATTCTTACAAACATTAAATTTTTACTTGATTGATAACCAACTCAGAATCACCAAAGATTTGCAATGTGTTGATACATCTCTACGGCCCAAAGTAAGCCATGAATTAATGCTTCGTATTCAGCTACATTACAAGTGCATGAAAATTAGAGAATCAAAGCTGAGAAGTACCTTTTGTTTGTTGGGAAAGTGAGAATCAAACCTACTCCCTGTCCTTTCTTGTTCTTAGCTCCATCAAAATGAAGCTTTCAAATCCCTTCTGCTGAATTTTCTATTTTGGACAACAAAGGAAGTGGTGTATTTTATTCATGCATACAATACATACCAAACAGATGTTCTTCAACTTCCTTAAAAGGATCGTGGGCAAGTTCTTCAATTGTCTTTTCATCCATAAACATGTTAGAAACACCATCTAACAACGTAACATGAGCCCTTGTATTTGAAGAATGAGGCTCAATGTGAAATCCGCCAATGGTTCGAATTAATAGTAACTTTGGTGCCATAACGAGTAATGAAAAATAAGGACCAATCTGAAGAGAGATAACCTCCTATATTTGTTGTGAAATCTCTAGATAAGAATAAAGCAAAGTATGGAGGTAAATTTACTTGATAACAATTTGCGAGAATAGAAAAATTTAGACAAGCATGTAATGTTACCTCAGATTTATAATTACACCAACTGTATTAGTTGTAGTTCCATCAAGTTGTAAAACACTCTTTTCTATAGGCTCATCTTTGTAGACCCAATTTTTATACAATTTCTTTTGGCATAATTGTACTTCTTGCCTGCGTTGTCCACCATGCAATTATGAACTAGATGTTCTCCAATAATCAGTGATAAATAAAATGGTGTTGGCTTCTTTATATCATGAGTGTTTAAGACTTTCTAAACCATCCATTTAAAAGCTTTCATGTGGTCTTGTTCAAATGTTTGAAGGACCATGTCTACCTTCTGAACTTCCTTTTATGTTGTTTTAGAAGAAATTTGCAGCGTAGCTAGTTCATGAAAAAGTAAATCTTGTTGTCCTAGAATACTTAGAGCATCCCACATTGAGATGTTAACATTATGATTTTTCATTACATAAACAATGTTAAAAGAAGCAAAAATTTTAGAGACATATTCAACTGTTTTAGCATAGGCCTTAGGAAAAATTGATTCTCCTTCTTGACTTTAGATATACGAGGTATAAATAATCTTCTTGGATCACTCTGTAGTTGTTTGTGTTGTTGTTTACCATCTAGAACACTTGCTACTTTTTGTGGAATAGTAGGATTGTTAGCTGGTTTTGGGGCTATAAATGTTGTATTATTAGTAATAGTGGGTAAACAGACCTATTTTGTTGTTTTTACTTTCATGACCTTTTCTTGGGCTTTATTGGTAACTCAATGAAATCATCCTGTCAAACCGACTAAATTATTTTCAGTGCTTTACGAACATGAGTTTCTTACTTCCCACTCTCCATTTGAGGCATGAAAAATGCCTTAGATTGAGGTTGTGCAATAAGATTTAGGTTTAGAAAAGCATTTGGGCAATTTTTAGCTAAATGAGGTTGATTGAAATGTTGGCACCACTCTTTTGTAGCCATGTTAACTGGAACTAAATCATTAGATGAACTAGGAGAATTTGGATCAAATTTTCTTTGTTGATAAGGCTGCCTATTTTGTTCGTTTTGCTGATAAGGAGCCTGATAAGGTCTGCTAGGTAATGTAAGTATGTTTTCAATTAAATTCAGCTTGTTCCCCATAGTCTACAAATGTTTAAACATATCTGGAGATGGGGCAGCAACAACAGGTTCTACGATTATAATAGGTTGTGGGATAGGGGCTAAATCCACCAAAAATGGCATTGAAGGCCTTGGTGCTAATTTTTTGGCTTGAATAAGGATATTTTCAGCTTTTATAGTAATGGCATAGGCATCCAGATGAGTATCACCTCCCATAGATTGAATCATAGTTGAAATATCACTATTTAATGGTCTGAGATAATAAATGAAAGTGTGATCAGCTTGAGGCTTAACACTTGCTGGGATTCTTTCCCAAGTTCTAGGAAAATGGATGTTGAAGTGGACATGTCTCATGAGGATCTCTTTTAATAGTAGACGGTTGTTCTATGAGGGACAAATGATCTGAATTATCTTGGGCTGTTTCAGCAATTTTCCACCTAAGTTATCCTGAGTTCTTATGCTCCCAATCTCTAGGATTCTATACCATTGCAAGGCTTTTCCTATAAAATATGTAGCTAAAAGTCTCAAAGCTACATCTTCATGAGTGATATTATGAACTGCACATATGGCTGTAACATGTTTAATATGTTCTGTAGGTGTAACTTGATTTTCACCAGTGAATGATGGAAAACTTTTCATGGCAACATTAGGAATATCATGATACAATGGAATTACTAATGGGCTGCCATTAATAAAGGGCAAAAAATTTCTAGGTGGTTGGAGAGCCATTGGAAAGCTGGGATGTTAATAGAGAAATTGATATGTGGTGAAGGAATATCGGAAGGGTTATCAAAACCAGTCTATTATAGTGTAAAGTATTACCAACTCTTCTCCTTCTAGTAGAATTCAAAGGTAAAGAAAAAAACTTAGGAGGAATTCCTCTTCTTGATGATCTTGTAGTCACTTTAGGCATGGAACATGCAGCAATATCAGTCTGAAATCAGCTTTTCTGATTCACCAAAAGATCTTATAATCTTTAGAATAAATTGCTACTGACTTGCTCTTGAAAGTAAATTTTGTAAGCTGTTGTAAATTTGTTGTGGATCTGATATAAAATTTGCAACTTGCATGTAGATCTTATTCGTTGTCCCCTTTGGGAGTTCCAAAACTATTATCTCTCAAAAGTGCACCTGTAGAGAGATGGTTGTGGGTTTTTAAGCTTGCAAAATGATCTCTCTTTCGTAGATACAATGGAAACACCTCAGGTCTATGGGTATACCTATTTTGAGGTGAGTCTCTAGTATCAAGGCCGGTTTCTTATTGATGTATCCTAAATTGGTTTTATGGGGCTAAGGGGAAAGGATGACTGTAAAAGATTTAAAAATGAGGTGATACACCAAATTTATATGATGGGATTTGGTGAGTATATGCACTGGCTTGATATGTGGAAGGATTCTTAAGGCACGAACCAACAGTTTTTGCAAACTATTAAGGGTAAATTCTTTGGTGCATTGAGGGAAAAAGATCACAAAAACACTGTTAAGTTTGACATACACATTAACATCATGCAGAAATTACTGAATTTGCAGCAGGGTAAGATAATTTACCGGGAATTTTCATTCACAACACTAATAGAAATATACACAAGACTACAAATAATTGGAAAGGTAGAAAAACTTCACATTTAGAGGAAAAAATAGCAAAAATTGCTTCAGTACTCCTATATCCATAAATCTTCCCCCTATGCTCTACCAAAGCACACAATATATAGCAAAATAATTTTCACACCCTTCCTAAAAATAGTCTAAGGCTTCTACTCGCCCATGCATCCTATTTTTATCCTTTATTTAATCATAGATTAAGGAATAAAATTAGAACATATAATTACAAATAGGCATTAATAGCTTTGATTACATTGCAATCAAAATGAAGTTGGCTGTTCTATTTTGAAGAAAATAAAGGTGAATAATTTGCTAATAATAAGTTTGCTTACTGGAAAAGTCTCTTTCCTTATGCATGTGAATTCGTCTTCTTTTCGTTATGTCTGTTGTGAAGCATGCAATAAATCAACTCCATGTTTAGAGAATAAAATAATTGAAATCATTTTAATATTTGCAAAAATATCCATCCACACATCTATTTGATGGGGACCACCTCCGTGTGTACATGTTCAACTTTTCATCTGCGATTCTGTGGGGCCACCCTTGCACTTGATCATTGATCTCTATTTGGTTTGGAAACGTTCGTGGACTTAGCATATTACCATGGTTTGCCACATTTGATTATTATACATCCCATTCCATAGTCTTCACCACCTTCTAATTAATACAAGCATTGTATATTCTTGTCGGCTTTTGTAATTTGGATAATACTTGGTGACTAAGTCTTAAACCTACCTTTTGAGTGATCATTGCTGGTATGATGGTGGTCGGCCCCTTTTGATTATTGGAACATATAGTTTAAGACCTTAGAAAGTTCAGAAGGCAATGATTTTGATTGATTACTGTTAGCATACGTAGCATAGGTGTAATTTTTTCTATTATCCCTTTATTCTCTCTTCCTTGTTGTATTCCATTATTTTCTCACCTACATCCATATCTTCCTCCTTGATTTAGGGAATATTTTTATTTCTTCTCCTATATAATGTACGTGCTTCTTCATAATCAAATAAGGTGTTGAGAGTATTCACTCCTCATTCTTCTAACGATCTATTTGCTTCCTACCTTTTGGTATCGGAGCAACACTATCTCGACCTATGTGTGGTGTCTTTCTCCTCGGTTGTTTTCCCCTTTACATTGCGTGAAGAACTCTATGTTTTGATTTTGCATGGAGGATAAAACTCATTTGTTTAAGGTAAAGCATTCTACCTGCATGAAGAGGAGATGCTTGATGATCTTTAGTCAATGTGGTATTGCGGGGAGAGATATGTGTGAGAGAGAAAGACTCGCACTGACCTGCACTCAAGACAAAAAATAACTTATTTTGTGTGGAGTTGGAGTGGCCTACAGCCATGAGGAACCTACATGCATGGAAAGTGTGTGGGAGAGAAAACTTGAGTTCTACGTAAAGAAGCTATCTCTTATTCTTGTGTAGTAGAATCTGCATACCCCTACGTGGAAGTGTAAAACTAGTGCATAGAAAACTGTGTGGAGCTGCGTGAAGGAAGAAATTGCATGAAATTTAGTGTGTTCTAGCTATCTACATGGTTGTTTGGCATTGTTATGAACTGCATGGTGTTACGTAGAAGAAGTGGTAAAATCTATGTGGAAAAGAATCCTTTGCTATGTGGAGATTGGATCCATGTGCAACCAGACAAGAACTTGTAATTTCAACATAGAAGAAAATTCAAAAGAATTTCAGTGTGGAATTTATTTGTTGTAGTCACTTTCCTACATGGAGACAAGGAGTCTTCTTCGGGGCCGGGCCTCGTCCTATCAGATGAGTTCCTAAAGGCTTAAGGCCCCGGCGTCGGATGAGTGCCCTCAACCCCAACCCCAACTTCACTCCTTCACTCACTCTATTAGAGGTGGGAGGTGGACACCTATCTATATATGGGGGAGGCAGAGAGAAATTCCCTCACCTATATCGGGGTGAGTCTTTGTCGAGCCGACCATATCTAGAATTATGAACTCGGAGGGGTGGCTATCTATATATAGTCGAGTACACGGAAGGTGGGCATTTAGTTCACGCATGAATGACCTAGATGAGAACCTATCTAGTTGGTGACTCAAGACCCATATTATTAATAATAAGGATCCTCGCCCACGTAGTTTGCTTTGGTGAAACCAACAATTCTTTCTATATCGGATCGAGAACCCGACAGAGCACTCGACCCTCTATATAGATATAGGGTTGAGGGCCCCTATCTATATATGGGGCACTCGTCCTCCCCTTTATCTATATCTAGGGGCACTCGGCCGCTTGGGGAGGACAAGGGTACTATATCTAGTAGATAGGCCCTCCATATAGAGAATTCTAGATAGGGGCCTACACCCCTCTCTCTCTATGGAGGATATAGGTGGTTCTTGGGGAGGGTCTCGATGGTCATTTATGCACCCCTATATCTATATAGGATATAGGCACCCGCCTCCCCTATATATCTATGGGGTGGGGCCTATTAATATAGGGGCTGCATTAAAAATATAGGCGGTTGTGTGGGGAAGAGGTATACTAGTGTAAGAAGAAAAAATTGTATTCTCTTCCCTTTTCTGCGTGAAATTTGATGCTAAATAAACAAAAATGTGGAGGCGACACTACTAATGTGTAGAAACTAGAAGGGATTCTTTGTGTCGAGGAGTCTTTAGCAAAGAGAGGAGAACTGTGTGAAGAGATACTCTACCAAGGAAACGTGGAGTTTCTACAACACTACGCCAAATATCAAGTGTAGACAACTCAATTGAGAGCATCAATAACATAGTCACCCGCTGCCGAAAGCTGAAGATTGACTCACTAGCAAGAGAACACCGTGAAGAAGCTCCTGAGGGCTCTGGGTTCTACTTTGCATTGCTCAATGAGCTTGAAAAAAGCTGACAATCTTGTCTTCGATAAGCTAGTTCGAGAAGGACTTCTTTAATATTTCCTTTTCTACATCAGCTACCAAGCAAAAGCGAGTACGAGAAGAATTAGAAGCCGGGTATGACGCTGACTATGATGAAGAAGAAGAATGCCCCACAAAGTGTTGTTGTCTCACTGACATGCAAATATCGGGAGCATCTACGAGCCAATAATGCTCATCAGTGAGTCAAAGTTTTAATAACTCTTGAAATAAATAAATAAATAAATATTTTTATTACGATGTCTACTCCAAAGTTGCTTCTTTCGATGCTCAGTTACTCAAAGTGCCCAATTTTGTGGCTTGGAAAACAAAAATGAGGACAATCCTTCAATATGAAGGATTATGGGGCATTGTCATAGCCAAGTGCAGTGTGACCACTCCCACGATACCCTGATGAATTAATGAAGTATGAGATGGCTAGTGTGAAAGCCTTGATGTTGATAATGCTCAGTATCAGTGATGATGTGCAACCACATGTTCGGAATGCGAAAAATCAAAGAAGGCACAGGATAAGTTGACAACAATTTATGAAGCAAAAATCAGATGAAGATTCGTCATCTTGAGACAAAGTTGCACACCCTCTCTATCGGGTCAGATGAGAAAGTGGAGGAACTCTTACATCGCATGGCTGAGTTGAGATCAGAGTTATTGGTGCTCAGTGAAATGGTGGACAGTAAAATTCTCATCAGAATCACCTTGAGGGCACTCCCTTCTCAATTCCTAGTGTTCATAATGACACTGAATGTGTCTAAACAAATAGTGATATTCGAAGAGCTTGTGAATTTTTTGAAACAGGAAGAAGCCATCACTTCATCCTATGAGGAGTCTCAGGATAAAGCCCTGTTCTCAAAGCCATACAATGGTCGGAGAAGAATCGGAAGGGTCCCCAAAGAAGCCAAAACAACAACAGAAAGATCAAAAGTCAAAGAGGTGGTGTCAAATTTGCAAAACCAACATTCACGACGCTGATCACTACTGGTACAATATCTTGAAACAAGGGTCTTCAAGTCAAATAGGCACATTAGGGCGTGAAAATTTTCAAAAGTCCAAATGACATCCCCACTGGAGAAAGGACAAGGGACATCTCGCAGCCCAATAAGAAGATGATGAATATGATGAGGAGACATCAGAAGGAGCACATTGTGGTAAGAACCTTGTACTCGTCTCTCAAACTTCTCACCTACAAAGAAAGTCGAGTTGATAGATTCAGTCACGAGAAATCATATGTCGGTGTGACAAGAAGCTGTTTGATTCATTACACAAAGAACCAACTAGAGATTGAGTTTGGATAGAAGATGACAAAGAGTATGTTGTAGAAGGAATAGGAAATGTCACCATTCCTCTGGGACCACGAAAATGTACACTTACAAAGGTACTATATGTTCTGGCTTGACTAGCAACCTCTTGTCAATTACTCAGCTCTTGTCCAAAATGGCATTAAATCATGTTTAATGTCCAGAAAAGGTATGGTTCTTGCTAGATCATTTGTAAAAGATAAGTTATTTGCTTTAGATACTATTTCATCTTCTGCAGTAGCTTTATCTGCTTCAACAATAGAATCAACTACCCTATGGCATTTTAGATATGGACACTTTTCGGTCAGTTCATTGCACCAGATGAGTTCAAAAGCAATGGTCCATGGAATACCCAAATTGTCTAGTTCCTTGCCTATTTTCCCTGGATGTCCTACAGGAAAACAACACAGAATCATCTGGAGGTAGTTCATCATGCGATCTGAATGGCCCTGGCATTTCAGGAGAGCACCTTCCATGCTAAGAATCATCTGGAGGTAGTTCATACCGATCTAAATGGCCCATTGCATGCTTTGTTTTCAAGATAAAAGTACTTCCAATTGTTCATGGATGAACACTCGTGCAAGATGTGGGTATATTTCCTAAAGAAGAAAAGTGAGGCTCTTATGCATTTCTAGAACTTCTATCATCATGTTGTGAAAGATACCAGAAAACCACTTCTTCTACTTTGCTTAGATCAAGGGGGAATTTACATCAAATAAGTTCTTGGCCTTCCTAAACAAACAAGGCGTTAAGCAAAACCTGACTGCTCCCTACACACCCCAGCAAAACGTCATTGTTGAGCATCATAATTGCAAAGTGATGGAGATGGATTGCTACATGCTAACAACAATAAAGCTAGAGGAACGCTATTGGGTGAAGCAAAGTACAGAGATATTTGTATATCTTCTCAACAGGGAACCAACAAAAATCCTACAAAATAAAATGCCAGAAGAGGTATGGAGTGCTGGAAATCCATCAATTTCTCATTTACGAGTATTTGGTAGCACAACATACATGCATTTTCTAGCTTAGAGGAGAAATAAGGTTGAGCCAAAGTCACTCCCATGCATCCTACTTGGCTACAGTACTACCTCAAAGGCATACCGTCTCATGGATCTTGAGACAAAGAAGATATATGAGAGTCGGGATGTGGTTTGTGATGAGTCATCCTTTGACTCAATAGTATCAACAGAAGATCCACTTCCAACCACATCTCACCGATTAGTCTCGAATCAGATGATGAGCCAAAGGAGACTACTCAGAGAAAAGAAGTGCTGCCAGGAGAGCTATTTGTTGACCTTGGAGAACTAGAGAATGTGACTCAACATCAATCAACATGGCAATGACAAAGTTCTTCTCAAAAGCAGCCAAGTTCTCATCGAAGTGGGTACAAAGCACCATCAAGGACTCACATTTGCAACAACTTCTAGATACATCATCCAAAGTCAAAAAAAGGAGTCAAATAAGAAATGAGGTAAACTTTGCACTCATGAGTTCACTGATTAATAGCTCCGAGCCAGATAATGTTCATGAAGCACTCAATCAACCTCAATGGAAGGAAGCCATGGATATAGAAATTGACTCACTCAAGAAAAATCGGACATGGGAACTTGTTGATCTGCCTACAGGAAAGAAACCCATAGGCTGTAAATAGGTTTTCAAGACAAAATATAAGGCTAGATGGATCCATTGAAAAACATAAAGCATGACTTCTAGCAAAAGGATATGCTCAGAAAGAGGGCATTGAATATGAAGAAACCTTTGCACCCACTGCGAAGATGAAGACCATCAAAGGATTTTGCGCACTTGCAGCACAAAAGGATGGAGACTTTAGTAGATGGACATCAAGAGTGATTTCCTAAATGGTGATATGAAAGAAGAAGTATACATGACCCAACCTGAAGGATTTGTTGATGAAGAGCAGCCTAAGAAGGTATGTCATCTCATTAAATCACTTTACGGATTGAAACAAGCTCCAAGGGCATGGTATATCAAGATCAATGATCATCTTTTTGTAGCATGGGTTCACTCGTAGCCCCTCGATTCCAATTTGTATATAAAGAAGGTAGGAAAATAAATTGTCATTCTTGTTGTATATGTAGATGATCTTGTGATCACTAGCAATTTCAGAAGATCAGGTTGATATTGTAAAGAATGATCTCAAAAGAACCTTCGACATGACAGATTTTGGGCTACTACATTATTGTCTTGGCTTGGAGATATGGAAAAAGGAGCATCACATTTTTTCTCCCAGACAAAGTACGCCAAGACGCTCCTGGAAAAGTATAGAATGTCTGACTCTAAACCTATATCCACTCCCATGGAGAAAGGCTTACAACTTTCAAGATTTCAGGACTCACCTCAAGTAGATGCTACTCTCTACAGACAACTTATTGGAGGGCTCATCTATTTGACATATACTAGACTAGATCTATGCTATGTTGTTAGCTATCTTTCAGGTTCATGTATGAGCCGAAGAATTTCCTTGGAATACATCATTGCATGTTTTGAGATATGTCCGAGGAACAATTGATTATGGTCTAGAATATAAGAAGAATGATCAATTCTTCTTACAAGGATACGTCGACTCGGACCACGCCAGATCTGTTGATGATAGGAAGTCAACTACAGGATACATATTTCATCTCGGATCTGGACCTATCTCGTGGATAAACAAGAAGCAGAATGTTGTTTCTATCTCATCCACAGAGGTAGAATATCATGTCGCACGAGGAGTTGTGTGCGAAGTGATATGGTTACATCGTATTTTAGATGATATGGGAATTCTGAAAAACATTCACCTATTCTCTATTACGACAATTAGAGTGTGTTGAAGCTCGTGCAAAATCCAGTTTTTCATGAATGAACAAAGCATATTGAGATTGATTGTCATTTCATTTGAGAGCATGTCTTGAACCATCACATTCAGCTCCAATACTATCCTACAGAAGCACAGGTAGCTGACATTCTCACAAAATCTCTTGGAAAAGTGAAATTTGAACTTTTCAGGGGTCACATTTGCAAGAATAATGTAATAAGGGGGGAATGTTAGCATACGTAGCATAGTTTATATTTTAGGTGTGTTTGTTTTTCTATTATCCCTTTATTCTCTCTTCCTTGTTGTATTCCATTATTCTCTCACCTACATCCATATCTTCCTCCTTCAGTTTAGGGGAATATTGTTTATTTCTTCTCCTATATAATGTACGTGCTTCTTCATAATAAAATAAGGTGTTGATAGTTATTCACTCCTCATTCTTCTCAAAATCTATTTACTTCTTACAATTACGTGGGCTGGCCCCTTCTAACGTTGAATCAACCCTTTGTGGCTTTATCGGTGGCATCTGTGACTTAGGTTCAAATAGGTCTTTTGATGCGGACTGTTGATCCTTGTACCAATTTGATCTTTGGCATCGATTCATGACGTGTGGTTAGGGTTTTTAATCATGTAATTAATTTGTTCGGTGGTAATTGACCATGATGGTTTGCATTGAATTTGGATCTTGATCTTCATCCTTTGATCTTGGTACCTATTGAATTTAGACCATTGTATTACTAACTCTAGGTGAGTTAGTTTTAAGTCGTGGTCATCGTGCTTTAGTTAAAATGTTCAAGATCCATCATTTTGGTCATTTCTTTCTTACTTGTAGAGAGTGGGAAGCCACGGAAAAAAAAATTAGATCACCATTTTTGATCTGTTTTAGTTTGTTGTCTTATTATTGGTCTCTTTGAGTTTGAAACTTGGTTTCTCTTGCCTGAGAGTTCTGGAAGTGTTCATATATTTACATTTTCTAAGTTCAATGTGCGAGCTCTTTAGAGGATTCCGCCATTGTTTGAAGCTTTCGAACTCGGTTGTTGTGGGTTCTGCCTCCATTGTCATGATCTCTCTATTTATAGTATTTCTTGGAGGTTTTGCAAGCTCATTTCTAGATATTTCTTAATGTAGTCACCACTTTTAGACTTCAAGATCGCCCCTTTTTTATGTATAAGATCCTAGCTCAGTTTATGCTTTCTACCTTCTGCAGAGCTATGTGAGTTTCTTGGTTCTCGATATCTTCGCGCTTTTTCCTTGGCCACCACCGATGTGAACTTGTAGCTCAAATGTGTAGCTATCACACTATTTTAATGAGGGAAAGTAAGTCTCGACCTCTTTGAGTATTATTGTTGCTTCATCGTTGCTATTCTGACTTTAAAAAATTGATAATCCATTCTTTTCTTTGCATTTCTTGTGTTTTGTGGCTTAGCCTTGGTCATTTCAAGTTGAACCTCGTTTTGAGCTTGATCTTCTTTCTTATAATTCAACGACTTCTTGAGGGTTTACTCAGCTTCAATTCAAGTAAGTACTTGTTCTTACTCTGATTTTTTATACCCATTAATGGGTTCTACGATTAAAGTTCAAAACTGTAATTTCCTTTCTTGGATCTACAACTTGAAACCGTGTTTGAATTTACCTCTTAAAGTGCTTCTTACTTTGATTTTGATACCCATTAATGGGTTTTACAATTAAAGTTACAATCTGTGCTTTCCAAGACATGGGTATTTAGTTTTGTCATCTCCTTACTTTTCTTGAAACGAGAATAGATCTTGTTGATATTTCTATTTGGGTTACTCTTGTAAATACCTTGCGGGTTCAAAAATCTGAATTCCATGTTTTTATCATAAAAATTTGAAGTTTTGTATGTATTTTCTTGTTGAAACACCTCAACATCTCTATATCTTGATTTAAATGTTAGCTTACAACCCCTTCGGTAATGTTGAGTCTATTATTGACCTCTACCTCTTCTCTGTGTGGGATGGTTGTGGATGTTTGGCTTCTTTTGCTTTTTGAACTCCATTATTCTGTAACTTGATATGGGGTTCTCTACTCGAGGATAGATGAAGAATGAATGTTTCACTTTGCTTATCCTTGACAGTCTGAAATACTGCTTTCTTTAGATACAAAAACAAAGTTCTGAGTTTGATAAAAATTGTAAAATGAAAAGTCTGAAACTTGCATTCTTTTGTATTTCTTTAGTTCACCTTCTGAAATGATCCTTTATAACCTGTAGTTGCATACTTTGATTCTGAAGATGATTTTGTCACTTTGTTGGAATATTGTAATCTTGTTTGTATCTCTATCTTGGATGATGATCGATGGACAACTTATTTCTTCTACTCGAATGAGGTCTTTCTCATGAGCAGTTTGTATAATATGTTCTTGATGAGATAATCAAAAAAATATTTCTTTCTGAAAGTTGTATTAAATTCCTTTTACATACATTGTTCTAGCTTATTTTTAGTTTTAAAATGGTTTTGAAATTGGTATTCTGAAAAAAAGCTGAAAGATGTAGAAGTTAATCATTTACTTTATTTGAGAACGTGGAAAGAAAATATTACTACGGAAATTTCTGTTCTCAAATTCTGCATGTTGAAAATTAAAGTTTTGTTGAGATTTTGTAGTTCCATTTCTTTTACTTAGATGTTTTATTTCCTTGATAGTAGTACTTCTAGCATGCTGGAAAATTTGAAAAGTTGATTTTTCATGGTGAATCCCAGGAAAAATTTTTCTAGAATTCTCTCTTCCTTCCCTTTTCAGCTGTAGTAGTTGTATTTTTGATTCAAAATATAGAATGTAACACTTTTCTGTTGAAGCTGATTTGTAGTTGGAAACTGAAACATAATAACTGTTATTTTGATCATGGCATGATTTTCTACTTTTCTATATCACTTACTTGATTTACATAATTCTTTTAAAGCATGTAATAGTTAAAAACAACATGATGAAAAGTCGTAAATGTCCATTTTACATGGTGAAGCCCTGTAAAATTTTTTCCAGAATCTTCTTTTTCATTTTGTTTCAGCTATAACCCTTTCTTTCTAGTTAACTTCAGCTTCTTGAAATCTGATTCTTCTTCTTTAGTTGCAAACTGAAACATGTACTTCTATTTTCCAGTCTCTCTTTTGTATTTCAGTAACTTCTTCCCTTTACGAGAATAGTTCTTTGAAACTTGAATTACATTCCTCCTTCATTCCAACATGTACTTATGATGTATCTATTTCTTCTTGGCTACAACTTGTACCTACAAACGTAAAAATAGTTAGAAAAATAGTTAGGATTTTTGGCCTCTCTTGTGTCCACGATTTTCTTTCCTTTTCTCTTTCTTATTTCTGATTGATTAAAACATGTATGCATTTTGATCTTCATGTAAACTATATCTCCTGTTGTTAAGAGATTCATATGCACAAATTAGGATACTATAGGAATATGAATTGATCCCTGAGCTCATAACTGATAGTTATTTCTTCTCTTCTTTTCAGGTACAGTGACTTCTACAATGAAGATGAAGAAGGAACAAAGCTAGAAATGGAGTTGTCTCAAACAAAAAAGAAAAGCCCCAAGTATATGATGGGTTCACTCATACTCCTTTTTTTTTAATGCATGTGTACCTCTTATTTCAGTAGCTATACTTTACTTTTCAGTTACATTCCACGGCTTGTGTGGTAAACATTTGAAAATTCCTTATGAATAAAACATTGAATTTTGAAATTGATTTGTATATTTCTTTACGCATTTCAACTTTACGTATGGATTGTATGAAGAACTAAGCAACTTGATAATATAATTGAATGTATTAACCATGAAGAATAGAACATTAAAGAAACCTGTAACATCCAGTAATGAACTCTAATTTATGCAATCTTTACTTATGTTTTCTGTTCCAAAACTTAGCATTTTACCTATTACAGTAATTGAATGTCTTCATCAAGATAACATAGCTTTCCTTCGAGGCCTTGTGTTCTTTTCTTTGAAGATAGTCATGAAATTGTAGACTATGTGATCATTACGTTTTGTAACAAAAAAACATAGCTATAAATTTCATGTAATCCTTTAACTAATTCAGCAAAGAATAATATTATCTAAAAATCCTCCCCTAGCTTAGGTATACTTCACCAATGCTATCCATCGTAACGAAGTTTCGAGTTGCCCATGTTTGCACAAGTACAAAAATTGTGAGCAGTGGTCCGAGAGGTCGTAATGAGGATCCGAAGTGATTTTAGGGGATGCGGAAATTTTTTATTTCCCTCATGTTCCTTTTTTTAGGGACATGAAATTTTGCTGAGCTCTGGGTGACATGTGTCCTGTTAAAAATTGGCTAACTCTCGAACTCACTCCTAGAGGGAAACTTGAAATGATGATATCTCGAGCTCATGATGGAATTTTTTGATGAAAATTTATATGATCCTAAACTAAATGGTCCTTATTAATATAATGGTGGGGGTCTCATGTATTTATTCCTCCATTTGAGCCCTGAAAAAATGGATTTTTGATCTTGTACTCCACCTATGCATGAGAAAAACTTCTTATAGACCCATTGCGTAAAAATATTGTGAAAAATATAATTTAATCATCTTACAGAGCTTGGAATTCCCTTTCTTAAGATGTCTTTTTTTCTCCTAAATCCATGTAGAGCTCCCTGAATAACCTTCTGAAGCTCAATGACATTTTGACCTATGTATTGCTTAGGCTGTTAACCTTAATTTCGTGAAACTACCCCAAATTCTCTCGAATCCTTCCTGAATTTTCCTAAATTTCTTCCATGATGTTCTAAGGAATTTTACTCACTTATGTGTCCTATTTTTATTCTTTATTCCACTCCATGGGGTTGCTCTAGTCATAGGAAGTCTAGTGATAGCCCTTTCACAACTACCTGAAGTTTGCATTTTTCAATGAACTCCTAAAATCACCTAGGGTTGAATTGAATTTCCTAAATCACCTAGGGTAATGATTCAACATTAATTTTGAGGTCACTGGACTGATAAGGTAGACCCGAGGTGTCTTGGAAGGGTAAAACTTGAAATTATTGACATAGGGGTATAGTTTTCATGCTTGGAAATCGTCAATTTCGCTATTGCACATTTGCATGAAAACAAATGGATCTAGCTTTGGGACATGAAATGCACTCATGGAATCAAAGACATGACATGGAGAATCTAGAATATCAACTTTAAACTGTATAATTCATTGACCACTACCTTATCCATTAGGCCCTGTGAGTCATGTATAACTTACAACAAGAGAGGGAGAGAGCAAAGAAGGAAACCCACACACACCAAAAAAATGAAAGGAAACACACAATAGAAAGAGAAACAAACCTAGTAATCACTTATAGTACATGTTGGGGGACAACCTACTTTCACTGAAACACTTTTCATTCCTCAAAAGTTACCCTTGAGTGGGCAAAAATGAGTGATGTCTTTTTGTAAAGCCATTGACTGGTTCAAGAAAGTAGCCTCCTTTTCTTAACTGTTTATAAAATCAAGGTGCTTCCATGATTGTCTATGTACTTGGTAGGAGTGATTCTACATGAGCTTCTTGATGGTTAGGTATTCACTTATAAATTACATTGCCTTCACATTTTTTGAAATCAGTTTCATAGTGCTAGTTTTCTTTCATGTTTACTCACATAGATGATTCTTCATTGAGCATATCATCATTTCCCCGAAGCTGATTTTAATTCAAATTTCTTGAATATACTGAGTTACTGTATTTCCCAAATCTATGCTCATTGACACCTTCTCCATGAGAAACCTTTGATTCATATTTTACCTCTAGTCCATTATGAAGTTCTTGAATATTTAATGGAGGATCATAAGTAACCTCATACTTGTCCTGTATAGCCATGACACAAGCTAAGAGATCAAGAATTAGCTCAGGGTATTTTGTTCTTTCTACTGCATCAAGGATTTCTTGCACAAAGTTATACTTTGTTGCTTCATGTGGTTTGTCTTTGTACTTATTTGAAGAATCTTCATTTTGAATCTCTAGGAAACTATCTGGATGGATTAATTCATTTCCCTTAAGCTTATTACATTCCACTACTTCTTTCTTAAGGGGATATTTTCATTCAATGACCTTAACACCATCTATTTCATATTTTTCATCATGGAAAGAGTTTTCTTCTTCAAATGGGAAAGAAAATACCTCAATTTTGTCATTGTATCCATCAACTATTGGCTCGGAGAGATGTCGAATCCTCATCTTGCTTTATTTCAACATGGCCAACCTTCACACTAGTTAAGGCTTTCAAATCATATTCATGTTTTTCTTGCAAATTCATGGCTTGCATCAGGGTTTTGAGACTGAGCTCGGGGTCTTCTGTTTCTTCCGTGGATCTTAGAAGTTCTTGGACAAATGGTTCTTTCCCACTATTCAAGGGCTCATTGCATAATGGCTTGGTCTCTTCTTGGGTGACATGATCAAGGGATTCCTCATCCTCGAATGGGAATGATAATATCTCATCATCACAGATAAGCACATAAGTTGATTTTTCTTCTTGAAAATAATCAAGAGCAATTTCCACTTCTTTATGGTTTCATCATTTGGGAATTTGGGGCTGCCTTATTGTAACTCACATCTTTTGAATGCATCTTCAAGGTCCATACCTCTCCAGGCATAAATGTATGGCCATATCAATATGGGAATATCATATTCCTTCTTGGATGTCACAAAGTGATTAATTTTCCAGCTATTTTGATACAAGATGTTGGTTCTTTGGACTTTTAATTTCGCACCGTGTACCTTATCCTAATCTTTGGAAGTGATTTATCCATGTCTCCCTTCACTGGTATAGTTGTAGAAGACAAATTCATTTGAATTTTCCCTCCCAAGTCTTGGTAGAAGCTTTAAACTAACAATATTCCAAAGGTTTCATTGATGTCGCTACCAAAATTGTCATTGATATTATTTTATCGGCAATTTAGAAAGAGCCACATGTGCATCTTTAATCTTCCCCACAATTGGGACTTCCTTTGGTGCCAGGATATAACAAGATCCTCCGAGAAAGAGTCATGGGGAGTTTAAGATATTTGGTAACCTTCACGGGCATGACATTATCTGAGGCACCTAAATATATAATTTAATTGTTCAACACATATTCCCCAACCAAAAGGGAGACATAAGAAGGATCAACCTTATTTTTCTTTGATGAAATCATTGTTATCATGTTATGTGAGGGAGGTGTAAGAGGGTTTGGTAGCACTACTTTAGAACTGGGTGTCATGGCACTGTGTTTCAAACTTCCATTCTTGATATATTGGATGAACCTCTCAAATTATTCAAGGTGTCTCCGAAAATATTTAGTTTCGTTAATATGCACTATGGATTTATTTTCATATTCTATGAAGTCATAAGGAGATGATGTGGGTGAGGGTGATGAAGGGATCTATTTTTGATTTAGGATAGGTTTGGAAGGAAGTAGATTTTTGAGGAACAGAGGGAATTTTGAAAGGTATACTAGGAATTTTAAAAGTACTAGATTTTACAAGAGAATATTTAACCTTAGAATTAGAAGAGGCATGGTAAGACTTACCTAGAAATGTGGGAGCCTTCTTACTCTATATAGGACTAGGTTTCTGAAATGTGGACTCCATGCAAGGTGGAAGTGGGGATCCTTGATTGATTATTTTGTTTTGTGGAGTCACTAAGGGAGGATCTTCAGTCTTCTTGTTTTTAGTAACGGTGAAGGAAGAAGATCCCTTCTCTAACCGAGAATGAGGGAATACCACACATGAGAAACTGGGTGCATATTCTTCGTCATCTTCATCACCTATAGAATAATCACATAATCTTATTTTTGTATCATTCTCGAGTTCATCAACTTCTAGGAACTCATCACCTTTAATTTCATGTCTAATCACTGCCGCGTTTTCATGAATCCTACAACTTGTGTTGATGGGTGGGGCCTCCAAGCCAATCCTTCGGGGTGCTCCTGAAATTTCATATGTGTTGTTTCTTTGAGAAGATAATCGTAGAAATAATTCTCTCTTCAACAATGCTTTATCATTCACCAATTTTTGTAGTAACCAATTTGTTCTCTCATGTGCGAGACGTTGAGCCTTACCTCTTAAGGGATTATTGATCTTTCTAGAGAGGATAAGATCATCATCAATTTCAATTGCCATCAATTTTTGCTTCGTAATGTTCCTTGGTTGAACCCTTCATTGGAAAATTCCTACGTCGGTGATTGAGAATATATGAAGAAATGCTTGACGTTATTTTCGGACAAAAATATTCTTCCAAAGTATCCTGCGATGTAACCAATTGAAATGAGCCACAAATTATCTCATCATTTTACTTTATCCTTTCTTCATTTGAGCCAACTGCACCAAGAGGTCTAGACAATATTCATTTATTTAAATTTTCTCTCGAAGGAAGTTTTCATGTGGTTTTAACCAGTGATGGATCGGGTTAGTAGGAGGTAGAACCGTTCTCGCTAATGTTTCTTGGACAGGTTCCACAAATAATCTTATGGAAATGTCTTCATGTTTAACTCCAAGCATCCCGCATGATGTAGTGAAAGAGGCTATGTGTTCTTCAGGTATTTGTGTGCCATCACCTTTGAAATTTGGAAAGTTTTTGTGGGGTCCTATTGGTAAGTCATGAAGAGGTGGTTTGAGAGCGAGTGCACCTTTATTCCCCATGGAACAATGGGTTGAGGTCTTTCTTCTTCATCTGCCATTTTTTTGTTTTTTTTCTCGCTCTTGCTTCTACAAATTATTCTTCCTCTGGGAACTCAATGCTCAATGGTGGCAAAAAAATGTGAGAATTTTAAGGGGGTTATCAACAAGAGTTTGGATGGGATTGCCAAGTGAACTACTTGATGACTGGGATGGGGATGAGGCTTGAGAAAATTAGTAGGATTGTCTTTGACTCGTTCTTGCTGATTTTGCAAATCCTAGAAAGTGGGGTCAATAATTCCTCTTCATCTATTCCACATAGTGTATCTCCTTTCACCTAGCTTTTGGAAATTATTGCAGTGGGAATACAAAAGGACACTGTCAAATATGAAAGGTCACATGTAGGAATTGACAAAGTGTATATTCCAATGATGGATTTTCATAAACTCTCTTTTTTTTTTTAAAATTTTTTTTTGTATTTTTAGACCTTTTGGTCATATTTTGGGTGCAGATGCTGCTAAATCTACCACACAAAGGGTTCCAAACAAAGTTGGTGAGAAAATTTTTCTAATGGAAAAACTTGTGGGTTTCTTTCCAATGCTCTGGGAATCTAATTCCCTCTACTTAACTAGTGCAGATTACGTATATCTATGTACAAGTAAAGGTGGATTTTCCTAGTGGATTTGTTGTCAAGGATCCAACGGGGGAAGTTCACTAACCTGCAGAAAAGATAACAATCTCTTACTAGGGAAGACTTTGTCTGAAGAGCGGGAAAGGGGAGTGAGAAAAGACGTAGGAGAACTAATGTTACAGGTAGAAAATCAAATTCTTGCACACACTAGTTAGAAGTTTCATCACATGCACTAAAATTAAGAGGAAACAACTCTGCAAGTAGCAATAAGACCAAATAGAATTCATGATCACCAAGTATCAAGAAATCCCTTAGTCAAAGAAAGATAGAAACTCCTTCTTGTATTAATTTCTCAAACAAAATTTGTACATAGTGGAGAAATGGAGGAAATTTGAGAATGGGGGAATGGAAGAATTTGGCTATCTCTTTTTTCTCTCAATGCACTCTTGAGTATAAAAATCAATCACCAACCCTTTGAAATGGGAATGGCTTTACAATTTATAGGAAGAGAAAAGAATTTTCAAATAACCCCCAATGATGCTTCATATGCCTTGAAACTTTTCACATTCCTAGGAAAACATTAAGTCCCCTTTTATAGATGAAGGGTAACTTCTTACATTAGAAAACAATAAAGTATGCAAAAAGCGTAACCCCAATGCAAGATTAGAATATTGAGGAGAGATAAAGTTGGGGGAGAGATGAGAGAGAAATAGAGAGAGCAGAAAGAATAAGAATAAGAATTATGTCAATGATGACAGATTCCACCTATGTTAAATCCCTTGATCCTTCCAGATGACTCGATGAAATGCTCTAATGCGATGAAATCTAAATCTCTGAACTCTTGTGCACACTGAGAAACTTCCTTTGGATGACATGTGAACACTGTGAACTAAGTGTTTAAAAACATTATCGAATTAATCATTTGGTGGTTGTGATTATCACTCATGAAGATCCTCCTTTGAAGGAATTGGATCCTTAGAACAAATCTTTCCTTGACTCCCTTCAACGCGCCTCACACTCAAGGCGATTTGGACATGATTATGATGAATCATCTTATGAATGTTCTGATGGTGTCGACTATGAATTCCACCTCCCACAAAACAAATTGAGGCATGAAATGAATGTCGAAAGACACTGTTGACATCCTAATTGTCACCTACTCTACATAGTATGATGATAGAGAATGCATTATTTTCTATCTCTTACACAGAAGTGAAAAGATACATTGGCTTCTTCCATGTCCATTTATGCTTCATGATTTCTTCAGAAGAAGAAACTTACTAGTTTTAGTATATATGAAAAATAAGTTTCCTCGAACCTCAACTGGATATTGTAAATCAGATTTTCCTTTCTCCCTATGTTCCTCTCACCTTCTAGATTGAATTTTTATTTTTGGTAGGTGCTCATGGGATCACTTAATATTTTTAGTAAGTGTCAATTTTAGACCAAGAGGCCCATTTTGATGAATTTTCAGTTGCATTACATCCTTTGTGTTCAACATCTCCTTCGTAGGTTCTGTTGTTGATGGTTTTCCCAAAATAACATTTCTCTATGCAGAATACCTACTATTTTTAGAAGGTGGGATTTTTTCCCCAATATCGCCCCTCTGTAATTTTGATTTTACTTGATCTATACTTTAGGTGATTTTAAACTTTTAAATTTTTGACCTGGTAGCGCTTCTAAACACGGTGACCATTGACGGACCTCGAAAATTGCAGGTCTTGTTTTTTCCTCCATTTGTGATGAAAATTAAATTTTTGATATGGGTTTTCTCTTCTTATCTCACACGTGCAATTTCTCCTTGATCCGGCTCCCGAGGTTGATGAGAAACAAAGCTTTTTCTCCATTTTACAAAGCGGTGGGTTTATTTTCTATGAATATTTTGTGTCATGGAAGGAAGGTTTGAAGGTGTGGTTTTTATGATTTTTGAGCGGGAAGTTTTCATCAACATGACAGCTGGTTTTGATGTGTTGTGGGTTTCCAGATCTCTTCAAATTTCTATTTCACGACCATGAAGGATTTCTCTATTTCTTCTTCTTCGTTCTTCATTATTCTTCTTAGTTTGATTAGCCTTTCTTTTGTGACCTACATATTATAATGGCATAAAGGATTTAATTTTTTTGAGGGATCTGGTTCAAGCTTTAGTAATGGTGGAGGGTTGATGAGAAGTTGCAGAGCAAGTTGTGCATGGAGAAGTTAGAAGTTAGAAGCGGGAGGGGTTTTAAAATTGATAAATAAAAATGAGAAGGAATGAGGCTTTGTTTCATGTCCCTGATATCCCTTAGGAATTAAGGTACATTAGGGACATCATATCACATCCGAGTGCCTCACTATGACAAGTGTCACTTGATCAATCGTAGGGAATTGAAGTTAAAAAGTAGCTTTAAAGCATTGAGGGGCTGAGAGATGGTCGCGTGAAGAACCATGAGGCTTCCTAGGGCTAGGTGCATTTTATTTTCCCTAATGTCCCCCAACACAAAGGGACATGAGAGACATAAAATTTCATAGTGTTCTGGTGATGACACGTGGTAACGATCCGACGATAGGGGATGAAAGCTGCATTAGCTCGCGTGGGCAAGAAATTTACTCTTGAAGGGTCACATGGGTGACTAGGAGTCTCCTTGGGGGCTGGGAAAATTTTCTTGTCCTTAATGTTCCCCAACAAAAAGGGACATAAAATTACATGGTGCATTAGAAGCCCTTACTTGTCATCATCTAAGCGGCGAGGAAATGAGCCTTACAAACACCTAGGAGCTGAAATGGCGGTCTAAGAGGTTATATGAGGATCAAAGGGATTTTTGGGCTTGGAGAATTTTATTTCTCTCATGTCCCTTTTCTTGAGGGACATAAGGGACAGGAAATGCGTCGGGCTCTGGGGCGACGCATGTCCTGTAAAAAAATTGGTTAACTCTAGAACTCGCTCCTAGACGGCAACGTGAAATTATGATATCTTGAGCTCCGATGGAATTTGTTGATGAAAAATATGTGATATTAACTTAAAATCTCCTTCTAAATACAATAGTGGTGTATAATGTCTTGATTCCTCAATTTTATCCTTGAAAAATCAGCTTTTTTAACTTGTGCTCCACCTATGAATGAGAAAAATGGATTGTAGACCAATTACGCCAAAGTTTTGTGAAAAAAACATTTCACCATCCTTTAGAAATTTGAGTTACCTTTCTAATGATGTATTTTTTTCTCCTAACTCCATCCAGACCTTACGGAATCACCCTTCAAGCTCAACATCATTTTTGGCATGTGTACTACCTAGGCCATTGAACCCTAATTTTGGTGAAACTACCCCAACTTCTTCGAAGACTTCTTGAATCTTCCTAAATTACTTTCATGATGTTCAAAAGCATTTGATTCAATTTCGTTTCCTCTTTTGTGTCTTTGTTTCGCTCCATGGGGATGCTCTAGGCCAAGGAAGTCCGGTGATAGCGCTTCCCATGACTACACGAAGTTTGCATTTTTCAATGAAATCCGAAATCACCAAGGGGGTTGAATTGAATTTCCTTAATCACTTATGGGACTGAGTTAACATAAATTGGGAGGTCATTGGTGAATGGGTAGACTCGAGGTGTCTGGAAGGGTAAAACTTGAAATTTTGACATAGGGTATAGTTGTCATGCTTGAAATTGACAATTTCCATGTTGCACATTTTCATGACAACGAGCCGAGAAACTAAAATGTTTCCCCACAAAGTGACATCATCTTGGGGAATCTTAAGGGCAAAGGAGGGGAGGTTAAAAAGTACAAGGAGATGAAGATTCAAAGCATGCGAGGAGGGAGGAGTTGCAAGGAATCCAATGTCACTTCTTCTTGAATTCTCTCCACATGTCCACTCCCACAAAAATGATAGCAAACAACCAGCTCACCACCTCTATCATGCACACCAACTCCACCAACACCGGAGGCATAAAAATTTGAGCGATTCGAGAAAACATTTTTACAAAACAACACTAGAACAATCTCATCTAGAGGAGTGGAGGATGAGAGTGTGGATATCCCTGAGGGTTGTACACTTTTAATGTTGTCGAGTTGATTTGAATATTAATCCCAAATGAAACCATTGTTGATTCACAAGCATGAGATGGCCCTCACAGAGTTAGGGTGAAACTAACATCATGGAGTAGCTCGCCCTCTCTCCTTAAATACAAGTTTTTGGAGTGAGGTGGCCACCTCTGCTATTTTCAATGAGTTATTGACTACGTGATATCAATGGATAGATCACTTTTATGCCTGTGTGATATGTTGTTTCGGTAATGGCTATGGTTGCTCCTAAACATGACAAAAGGTGTCTTCCCAATTTATGTGACACAAAATAAATGTATTTCTCAAGTTTATATTATTTATTTTATAATTCCGCCAACACAATTATAGTCTACATATCAAAGTGGGTATTTGTTCTACAACAACACTTTCCCTTTGATTTTTCTTTTAACAAGTTAACCACTTTGAGAGTTTAAGTTTTAAGTCTTAAAGCTCTTAATAACTAACCAATATGATATGTTAACAATATTGGGGGAGTTTCGATATTTAAAGCTGTTAGATTTTCCTTCTTTGGACCCTAAATCATTAATTCCAATCCAAAAATATTGAGATAAAGTGGACCATAGATAGTTGATATTGGGAATAGGTGTGGGACCCATGTATTTACTTCTCGGGTTTTCTTTCCACCAATTATTCATGTTTTAATCTTTTCTAATAAATTTAACATTGTCAATCAAAAATATTGACACTAATTAATGTGAGTGAGATTGTGACAATAAAGTGGAGCATGAATAACAAATATTATTTGGATATGAAAAATGTAAGTTGTGAAGCAAGGTGTGGGACATAGAAGTTTAGAGAAACCCATAGAAAACTCATTTTTATAATAGAAAGACTTTTCCCAATAAGAGCAAGACAAAAGCGGATCTTCATTTGTTGTTGTAGACTACAAAATAAAGGTAGAAGCTCCAACCCTTTATCCCATTCTACGTCGTCCATTGTCCTCATTTAATATTTCCCTCCCTCAAGTTAAACTTCTTAAACATATCCCTTCCCTTCCGTTTGGCGTTTTCACCGCACATTTCACATTAGATTGCTAGTAACTAGTGTGTGGAAACTATGATATAACAAGTAATTAGCAGAGAGATTGTTTTTGGTCCACAATTAACGATAAATCACATTGAACGGTATGGAACTTCACAATTTTTCAAAATCAAAACACTGTTACACTAAAAACTTCAAAAAGATACAAATACCAATCGCAAAAGAGTTCCGAGGATAATGTAAGACTCGCACTAAACCTAAAACTGCCACAAAGCCAAACGGCATTTTTATCGTTCAGCTCTTATACTGGTGTTTTCATATCACTTCGATGCGATCTCTACCACAGATATGAGGTGTACAATTTTCGTCGGACATTGTTCCATTCACTAATATTGTGGAATCTCCAGACCGAGCTTCCGATTCCACCGCCATAAAATCTTCGTAACGTATCTACAATGTTTTGTCCGGCGTCCATTATAAGGATCTAAACGGATGAATATATATTTGAATTCCAGAAACCAGCTTCACATTTTTTCCGTGACCAAGAGATCATTTGAACAGGAATTGCGCGTCAATGGAAGCCGATAATGCTCGCCGTGGATTCGAACGCGGAGTACTTCAAATCTTTGATTTTTATCTGAAAAAATTCAGCAATCGATCAGGTCATGTTGGAGAAGATTTCAACAGCGACTGCCACCTATTGCCATTGATGACCCCTTTCATCCTCTTCCTCCTCCTCCTCCTCCCCATCGTCATGCACCATATTCTCCACCACTAAAATTGATCAGACAAGTCTTTCTAACGCACATCGTTGAATCACTATTTTTCCTGTGCATCAACACCCACCACTACCTTCTGGCCGTCCTGCTCCTCCCCCTCTTCCTTATTTTATGTCGCCGAATCATCCAACTCCTATTCATTCTCCTCTACATCATGGAACTGAATAGCGCCGTATAGCAATACCCACCTCTTTTTATCATTATTATGGATCCGAAATTTCTGATATCCAAAGCTTGTACACCTTTTTTGGGTCATAAATCCCCCAAAATTTATTTTCATCAAAAAGAACAACCTGCAGAAAATAGAAATATATTACAGACTAAACTTAGTTCTAAATATTTTTGCACTGTGCTATGACCGAATGTTAAAGTCATATTTTCATATAAACATAAACAAATGCCAAGATTAACAGACCTAAGAATGAATTTTCTCTTTTTCAGCTACTTGTAATCTTTGTCGACCAATAGACCGTTCTTTGTCATGCTCTACAATGATTTATTTTATGTAATACTTGATATTTATTAACTGCTTTATTTTAACGAAATTGCTTCAGCAGATTATTTGAGATTCTTCTGTGAATTACAATTATGTCAACAAATCCAACAATTTTAAGAAATTAATCATAATGAAATGATAACTTCAGATTCATATTTGGGATGTTTTATATATAATATAAATATTTGCACGGTCAGAGATATCTGCTGATGGAGAGGGTTTTAGGGTATTTTTGGTTATTAAGGAATGTTCTAAGTTCTTATCCCCATATGGGGCTTCATTGTGTAGTACATGAAGCCTCTCCGGCATCTTGTCTACCATAAGCAGCCCAACGTTTATGACAATCATCTGCAAAACAGGATGGGTGTCGATATAAACATACCTAAAGAGCTAAAAGCAACTATTAATATTTAGGTTGCTAACAGCTACTTCAAATAATGGGTACTCTATATCAACCAAGTATGAATACCTATTTCCATTACAAATCCTGATCTCACATAATTAGGGAATGCCCTTTCGTGATGGGTCTAGGGCCAACACCATATACAAAACCTTCTTGAAATAGAAAATCCACCATCTCCTATGGTGATGGTTGGACCAAATCCTGTTACAATGTGACCAAGACAATATGTGCAAACCCACAACTGGGTATAAAAAAATGTTTCTATTAATACCTATAATCCATTTGTTGAACCCTTGCTTCCGTTTATCCCTGACATCAAACACAATATTTCCTCCAACATACCGTTACAGGCCATATGGTTTTCCTAATAATCATTTAAGCCCCATTTCAATGTAGAACATATGGATTCCTTTGATATATTTGTGATACAGACAACAAAACTATCCTTTTCTAGTCCTACAGTCCCTCACCCTATTGAGAAAAAAACTATGTTTAAGAGAAATAGTGCCCTGTGTATATCACAAAATTTATGCAGCAAAATGGTTTCTTTTATAATCAAATTGCAGCCCTCAAGGACCTAAATGAGGGGGAAAATTTGCACAAACTTAATATCAAATTATTGTACATTTATGAAAAGTTTGAGGTCTTAGTGAATCAACTTGCAAGTAGATGGTTGGGGACAATGGATAGTATTTCATAAACATGTGATTTAATTTAATTTGAATGAAATATAATATTACTGAGTTGCTTTATTGAACCAAATGATGTATAAATATTGAAATATAAAAATGACACAAGTAACTTAAGATCTAAAATATGAAACCCTAAGCAAGAGATGAGATGAAGAGAATTAGATGATGTACACTCAAGTGGGACATATCCAAACAAGGATACATGTTGAATAGGTTGGGCGAGTGTCATAAATGCTCACTTTAAATTCCGAATGTAGGAATGAGGCTAGACACGAGTACGCTTGGGATAGGTCAAGGTTGACTAGGTACTAGAGACCACTTGTGGGCACTTTGGTGACTATGTAGAAACCCATGACTAGCTTTCTATTGTGTCACAAGGTTTTCAATGTTGTTTTACATTAATCGCTTGATAGTTGTAAAATGATCGCCGAGGGTACATGTAACTTGAAAATGAAGATTTCACCTCCACAAGATCACAACCCATATCAAACCTAAAATTGAAGTATGAAGGACGGGGAATTAGACTCATGACCTTGATGTTCACCTCGAGAGTGAGCTTACAACCAAGTGCTACACTACATCTCAAAATTCATGTAGTTCTTTTGAGTGCATGTGAGAATGATGCCCTAGGTTGCCCCTTTGCAAGTTGCACTTTATAGTGGGCTATAACTAGAGTGTAGTAATATAGTAGAATATGTGGATGGAATACAATGTACTTTCCCTTCCTATGTTGTGTATGGAAAGTTGATGCATCACTTTTCCATTGAGTGGATGCTAGACGGATGCTTTAGAGTACTTTAAGTTCGTTTTGAATGCTAGCTAAGGTGATGATAGTGATGCTTAGTGTTTGGTCCTTCATTTTGAATAAATAACCATGTATTTATATGATTCTCTTGTTTTAATTTAGTAACTAAATATTAGAAGGCTGACCCATAAGTTAAAAAGATGCCCAAAAGATAAAACACACCGAAAAGAGCGAGTAAGGTAGAAAAGTGTCGGGGGCACCCAAAGGGGATGATAAATTTTTGGCACTACTTGTCTCCTGGTTGGGCACTAGTGTTTTAAGCCATAAAATATAAATAATTAAAATCATTTTTTTAATATAGGTTTAAAAGGCCGAGTTCAAGCATTTTTTATTTATATATATTTAAATTCATGTTCATTGCATTATTATCTACGATATACATGGATATTATAAAACCACCATAGGAATGCATGTCCAAGTTATCTAACAAAAGAAATAATTGATATAAATCCATTACCACAAATAAATAAGTCAATTCGTAATAGCTACTATTACTTGTTTTCAATAAAACTACATTCATATTTTGATTTAGTAAAGTACATATAAAGTGCAATTATTAGCAATATAATACTTCCTTAGGGTTCAATAATTTCTAGATTTACAAAACAAAGAAAAACACTCTTTTTTTATTTCATTGCAACATGGGAAATGGTAGGAAATACTGAGGATCGTTTGTTTCTTTCAAGTTTGAGATAAAATAGAATTTTAGATTTCTTTTATATGCAAACATATAATTTCTCCCCTCTAAAACAAATTTTATGTAAGACGTAAAAGAAAAGTAATTTCAAGCCTAATGCAGCCCATTTCACAAAGCTTCTTCTCTTATAAATTTACAAAGAAATGTATACAACTATAAGTGCAAGTGGAAATGTCTTAATAAATGGGACCAATAGAGCTAATCCTTTTTGTTTGATGGATCCATAAATTTTTCCAACAAGAATGCAAGCTCTAAGTCCCTTTGCCAATGTTTCAAAAACTAAAAGGAAGATGTTTGGTTATCCACCCAACCAATAGGCATCATTAGTACATGCCTCTACCATAAATGGAGGGCATTCGACATCCCTCGAAGCCCATGGAAAAGTTATGGAGCATGCCCCAAGATGCAAAAGGTGAGGGAGGGAAAAATAAATAAACAACAAATACACAAGAAAAACAAATTCCACAAAACAAGAACACAACTGTAAAAATCCTAACACTTATCAATAAAGATGAAAAGAAATAGAACTTATGGCACCCTATTTTTGCATATAACGAAATGACTATAAACATATTTTCATGTTACCACAAGATTTTACAGCCTCCCATACCTCCCAAAGGTATTTCCATGCATTTCAAAATGAGGAAAAATGATGGATAAATAAAAGAAAACATTTAAGACAACCTTCATACCCATTTCCAAAACATAGCTAAGAAAACAACTAAGATTCCTAAGCTAAATCAACAAAAGAAATTTGTGAGACTTACCTCACAAGTAAGAACATCCAACTCCAAATTTCAAGATCAAACTCTCAATGAGCTCCAAGAAACCAAAAATCTCTCCAAGCATCTATCACTTTCAGGATCCTTTCCCTAAAATCCTCTATGCAAAAATGAGATTGAAAAGTTCCTTCCAACTTCAAAGTGGAGGTATATGAAGATAAATCTCTAAGAATTCTCACCAATGAGAGGGTGACATGTGTCACCCTCTTCCCTCTCCCAAAAATACTCCCATAAGTCCCTATCCAACAAAAGACAAAAGTAATAATGGAGGAGAATCCCCCAAAATCCCAAATTAAAATTAAAACTAAATTTCCTCCACTCCAAGGTGGCTCACAAATCAAGCTCATTAATAATGATGTGGACAAGAGGGGCTTAAATGGGAGGGAAAAGTGTTTTGAGCCTTGAAAAATACCCTCCTACCCATAAGTAGGGTCCAAGGGGTCCATTTTGGTGTAAATGAGACCCCTAACATAAAAATCAATACTTACAATTTCAAATTTTACTGCAAATTCATGTTTGAGGAAAGTGGCACATATTTAAAGGTTTTGGGCCCCACCAAACTCATGTTTAAGTAGTACCATACCTCTAAGAATGTGATTAAGAATAATTAATCATCCCTAACACAAGTAGGATCTGTAAGGCTCCTAACTAGCTTAAAGCGAGGTTCGACAAAAATTAATACATTAAGGGTCAAGAGGGAACCACTAAGGGTTTCCAAAAAAATTCAACACAAACACAAGGATAAATGAAAATTAAAATTATTTCCCAATCAGAACTTGTGAAAATTGGAGGTGCATCTCTGAGTCCCACGTTCTCATATGGTACACATGTATCCTACACACTTGATTCATACAACATCATACATACACGATATGATAAACCAAATGAAATGCTTCTATATACATACAAATGATCAAATCAACTTTTGCGTTAAAACATCCAAATTTTATAATCAATTAATATCCATATTGAGATAACAACCAAACAATATATATTCACAATATACAAAATATAACCCATTCAAAAATCATCTCAATAACATTCATCACAATCAACATCGAAACAAGTAGTAATGGCAATAATATAGGTACCGTGTGCCTCACACACAACCTATCAAGTCAGGTTAGCATATTCCAAATAGAGATGACAAGTTATTATACATATATTCACAAAATTAACCAATATGAGCATTATCCAAAAATATAATTTTTGTAACCTTAGTTCAATATTTCCCCACAATAAATCGAACATGGTGATAAGGGTAAGGGCAAGTAAGTTGGCTTATCGAACACCATATATCATCCTACCATGGGCAAGGTGAAAACAAGAGAAAATATAACGACCAAATCATTGTAATTTAATTCAAATAAATCATGATACTACTCAATTAATATTTTTAACATGAATCTATCACCAAGTCGAATGTTAAGAAATGGAGCGAGAACAAAAGGGGAACTACGAAAAATAGGGGAGGTCCATAAAATTATAGGAAAATCTCATCAATTTAAATATCATTCTAAAAGGCCGAATCATGTCTTCCATCCAAAAGGAAGATCATTTTCCTAACACTTGAGAAGAATTCATACCCTTGAATGAAATAAAATTTGTATAAAAGGACGCATACTATGAATTATTTAAAAATGATGTGTGGGTGTGTGGAGAAGTAGTGAAGTATTGAGGAATAATAAAGTAAATGAAGATGTCTACAAAGGAATAAATCAGTAATTCTTAAGAGCATATTCTCAAGTATAAGAGGAATAAAAAATATATATTATTATGAAGATATTTGTGGAAGAAATTTATTTGCTTAACACATATTGAAGAAGTTCAATTATAGATTGGTGATACTCAAGTGAAGAGATTTTGGCTCTTACTTAGTTGGTCCTCAATATTGGGGATAGGTGTCTCCAATAAGTTGGTGTCTACAAATATTTATAAATATATTTATCATTTTGAGAATGGATTTGGACAATAGATATAAGTAGTATTTTCTCCGTAATTTTCTCCTGAAAGGGTTTCCACGTAAAACTTGTGCTTTATAATTGTTGTATCTTGTGTGATTGTTTATATTGTTTAGTTTAATTTTTGAATAAGTAAAAATTTTATTATACTAATTCACCCACTCCCCTCTTAGTATAAGTGTGTGTTCTTCATAAGGTTGTCATGATAAATATATGGAAGTAGTGAGAGTCTATACCAGTATAAGATTGTCAAAGAAGCTATCAAAAGGTGTGTTTGAGAAGTTTCTCTTGGATATATTGTTTGAAAAGTTAGTTGAGTCCATGTGGATTTGGTAACGCTTAGTGTAATTTTTGGGTGAGATAGCAAAAACACCTTAATAGTAATATAGTTTTTGTTTGTGTATCTTCAATTCTATAGTGACCATTTATATTATATTATTTTTTGTTTTTGTTATATCTGTTTTGTTTCCATATTCATTCCACTAAACAAATTTTTTTGCATTGCTAAAACAACCATGAAACATGGAATTCCTTGTAAATATTATATAGATGCATGTTTGATGTTTACAATATCTCTTTATGTGTTTATGTGTGTTTCTCTCTCACTCTCACTAAATTACACACACACACACACATTTATATATACTTCAAGGATGAGGGCCCCTATCTATGTATCAAAGCAAGGCGGTGGGTTTAATATTTATATGTAAATGCACCTAAATATTTATATGTTGCATGGATTGATTAAGAGATCAGTTCAATAAATTGAGTTTCCCAAGATATTCTAGAATTAGTATAGCACATATGTAATGCCCACGGCTCTTCGGCATTTATCTTTCTATGTTTTTATTATTTTAGACTAGAGATATGGACATTTTTGTTGTATTTGATTAACATACATTGATAGATGGACATTATTAGTATGTTATGATATATAATATAGATGGTATGGACTACTAGCATACATTCATAGATGATGATCTAGTATGGTTTCATTGTATACTGATGCTTTATATTTTGGATGATGGTGATTATATTTGGATGTGGGATAACCTTATGATCTTCTTGATGTTATGATTTATCAAAATCAAGATGTTTAGTGATTTCAAATAATTTATAGAACTTCCTAATTCTAATAATGATGATATAACTTTGTGTATGATGTTGTTGGATGATATGTGTGTGTGTTTTATTTATTGATGTATTTGATGTGGCCTTGAGGCTGAAGGGGTATTGTTTGATTGGTTGCAGGAAATTTAAATCACGACAACAAGAAGGGGGTTAGGAGACCAACAATGGAGGAATGTTGGGTATTGGAAATAGGGTCACCTTGGCAATTTCACATCTTGTGCATTGTTTTGTTCTTGTTTGAGTTGTTAGGGGGTCCCCATGGGGGGTGACCTCAAAATCTGAATATGGGAGTATGTGTGGCCTTTTTCTTGTTTGATTTTATTTAATTTTTATGTATGTGATGTCTTCATTTGTAATGTGATCTCACCTTGTATTACTTTTGATAATGTGACTTGTTAATTAATTAATCTTGTGATTAAAGTAATTTTGGGATGTGAATTTTTGGGCATTTATTGGGGTAGATAGTCCTTGGAATATTTTGGATTTGAGTTTGACTTTATTTTATTTTAAAATGTGCACTCAACTCATTCCTCAAATACTGAAATTTGACTTTGGAGCCAATTTTAGAGGCTTGCGGGACAAGTTAAGCTTGTCCCATGCCTCTTAAATTCACCCACCAACTATACCTATGATTTTTGGGGTTGATTTTATGCCTCATTATGTGTTTTGGGGGAGAAAAGAGCCAATTAATTGCAATATCTTACAATTTTTTTATTAGTGTCCTTTGGAGTATGGGGATGTGTTTGTGTGTGGAAGGAAACTTGTCATATCCTTACCTTACCTATTGATTGGCCTTGGTTTTCATGTTTCACTAAGTGAGGTAGAGTGGACTTGGAGATTTTGGAGGATTTATTTTTGCGACTTGCGTGATTTTGGAAAGAGATTGAATATTTTAGATTGAAGATTGTGGAAGCTAAAATGGAAAGGTATGGTCTATTCCCTTGTTTTCATTTACTTGTTTATGTGTTTTACAAATGAGTGTTTGTGTATGTGGTTTGGTGTAGTATGGCCTTAAGATGTGTGGGAGAAAGAAAATGGGACCAATTTGGGAGGGAAAAGGAAATTTTTAGGTATTGCGGAGAGAACAAGAGTAGTGAGTTCCACCTATGGGGAGTGAAAGGGGTAAAATTGTTATAATTCGTGTACTTTGCATCGGGAAGGAATATGGATATGTTGAGTGGTTGGATGTGGACATGGAGGCATTTTGGGTGGAACCCCTAACTCATTTTAGAGGTAAAAGGAGGTGGTTCCCATGTTTTTATTCTCCCTTTTCTTATATTATAAGGCTATGTGTTGGGACTTATATTTTGTGATATTGTGTTTGGTGTTTGAATGTATTGCATGTAATGTTGGCATGATTTTTGCAATGTTGAAGCCCTTAATAAGTTTCCTTGGTTGCTAAATATCATTTATTTAACTATTTTTGGGGCTCGGGGGCCAATGAGGAGGATGGCTTCTCCTCCTCATTGGAATAAGGTTGGGAGGTGAGTGTTACCTACTCGTCCTTCCTTGTTTTTTGATTGGAAGATGAATATTTTGAAGGACCTCAAGTTAAGCCTTTCATGGATTTGTTTGTATCAAACCAAGAAAGAGAAAGAATTGTAGAATTTTAGTGTTGTTCCTCCTTGTGAGGAGTACCTTGAAATTGCATCATAAATGGGACTCTTGTAAATGTATTATCCTTTGCTTGTTTTTTCAAAGTGAGTTGAAAATATGTATGGTTAAAGGAAGAATTCTATTCTCGTTAATTTTCCCATGTTCTTTCCACTTACAGTGGAAGGCTTTAAGTACTTGCATTTTAAAAGAGAAGTTCTTATAAAGATTTATTTATTAAACTATGTATTGTTATAAAGGAAAAGAGGCATGCGAAGATTGTAACTTTTTAAATATTAATTCTCATTCAAACTTGTAATTTATATCTAGTGCGCATTTGATTTATCAATGGAAGGTATCTTCATTTGGAATGGATTTATAAAGGAATCCCTTGAATGTGTATTTTACTGGTGTAGTAGTTCATTTAAATATAAAAATTAAATATAGTATACATCCTATTCTCAATGGATTTTGTTCTTAACTAAACCTAGTAATTATATATATATATATATATATATATATATATATATATATATATAATTACTTCTAGGTTTAGTTAAGAACAAAATCCATTGAGAATAGATGTATACTATATTTAATTTGTATATTTAAATGAATTAAATATAGTATACATCCTATTCTCAATGATTTTGTTCTTACTATATAATATATATATATATATTATATATATATATATATATATATATATATATATATATATATATATATATGGCTTCCCTTCAAATGTTCTTGTTTGGTTTCTTTATTCATGCAAAAGAAAGGAAGCATTTGTTAAGATCATACTTGTTTCCCCCTTTCACAACAATTGCAAAATAGTGAAATCTTAGAACTATGGTCATAAGCATACAATCTTATAAATAAAACAATGTGAGCATTTCTATATTTTTAGACAAAAAAACTATACCTTGTTACATGTATATCCCGTCAATAAGCCAAACAACCTTGTATATTTAAATATATATAAATTTAAATAAATTATATATACCCATATATTTAATTAAACAAATGAAATTGAAAAAATATTATTAAAATTAACAAAAGAAAATACACATGATACACACACACACACACACACAGAGAGAGAGAGAGAGAGAGAGAGAGAGAGAGAATTATAATTATAATTATACACATTGTAAATATTTATATTTTATAAAATATTTATCTATTTATAGATAAATAAATAAATAAAATAAAAAATAGAAATAAAATATTATAAAAATACATGTATAACTAAATAAATGGATGTCGATTCAAGTATAACTTTGTACAACACCATTCTAAACCCATATCCACCGCATCCCTACCCAAGAAGAAAAAAATTTGATGTTATCTTTTTTAATAAACATAAAAATATATAATAAATAAATATATAATATATATATATATATATATATATATATATATATATATATATATATTCTGTGTGTGTGTGTGTGTATCCCTCTTTGGTATCGAAATTGATTCTCCTTCAAATTCGAGTAGCATCACAGGTTTAGTAGGAAGTTTAGAGACGGATAGATCATGATGATTCATTTTGTAGCCAGGATGGGATCTAACTGGCCCTTTGTCACTCAAATGTGGAGAAATGGATAGCACCCTCAAGAGGATTTGATCTATCCTCACTATTTTAGGTTGTGCCTTTTAACCAAGGTAAGAGAACCCTTTTGTAGCCTCTTGTTTGTGGAGGAGGTGGAGATATCCTTCCTAATGAAGTTGTTAAGGAGACCTTGAAGAAAATATGATCAATGCAACAAAATCTAACTCTCACGAGTTGTCACTCTAGATAGTGGAGATATTCTCTAAGAAAGGTTTAGGCTACTAAAGACATTTGGAATCCTGATTGTTTCTACATGTTTTGGTAGTAAAATTTATGCATTTGTATACACACATGACAAACAGGGGTAGTATGGGTAGGATTAGTTGTTTTTAAATAAATTTTGGTGGGAGGTGAGGCAGAATGAACTTGATTTACCAAATTTCTGAGAACTCTTACAAAATGGGAAGTCTAAACAACATAATACTTCAGAAATAGCTAAAATGTTCCTTTAACAAGAATATGTGCTTCAATGGAGGCCCAGATTAGCACTTTTTCACACAATCTATGAGATTTTAACATGAAGGATTGAGTTAGAAGACCCAATAAAACATCAAAATCTAAGATCAATCACGCCTGAGGTACACCTAGAGGCTTACAAACAATCACTTGTCAACAAATGAAAGAAAAGTGATTTTAAATCATTTATTTCACTCCTAGATGAAATCTCTTCTGAGAAATGAGATTGTAGATGCCACTAAATTGTCACAAGGATTGAGACCTATGTGATTAAGACAAATTTTGATACAAGATTGCAATAGGAACAAGAAAAACTATTTGCAGACATTCAGAAATGAAACAAACACATTTTTCTCAAGATCAACCCAAAATAACTCGAGTTTGATTAAATTTATCAAGTAGGGAAAGTTTCTAGAACAATATCAGAGCTTGTTAATGGCTGTACACTTGCAACCACCTTGACACGATCAAACTTAATACAAAAGAGATATATAGGCTTCTTAGACGGCTTCTCAAAAGACAAGATTTGTCAAATTTTCCTCTTGGGAATTTTCTTCGACCTCTAACACTCCAACCTGCATTGCACAAATTTTTTTGCCATTTATAACATTTACAATAGAGCCCCTTTTCCCCAAAAGACAAAAACATTTAATGTACCAATGCTCACCATGATCTTGATCATGATTCCCAGAATCAGATCTATAAAAATTTGTCAGGTGCTCATGGGGTAGATCTCTTCAAAAATATTAGCATTCAACTCCTTCATCTGGTAGAACACTTCTCCTTCAACTTGTCAACCACTTCCACCCCTAATCTATCAAATATGGTTCCTTGCATGCTTGGGAGAAGAAAAATAGAAAATCATATCGAGCCCGAGAGTCGACTAGCTAAATGGCGAAAGACGTCTCCATATTTTCCCGCCAACCTCCGATATCAACATTAAATCTCCTCTGCTTTGGGGCGCGTGAGGAAATACCAATAAATCATGAAGACTCTCACTTCCAAGTGTGTATAGTAAAATGGGCGGAAAATCAAATTCAGACACATAGTTGTCATTGATCTTCACTTTGAATTTGGGCCGTCCACATGGAAGATTTAATTTCAGAAATAGGATTAGGGGTTTCCTTCGACCTTTTACAACCTTTTGAAAAAATGGAAAAAAATTCCATTTTGCTCCGCACCTCTACCTTTGAGAAATGAACCTGACACGTGTCCTAAGGTGGGTCCCAATGAACCACGGCCAAATTCTGCCATTTCACCTCCTTTTTGGAAAAGGGAAAATTTTCCAAGTTTTCCCCATAGCTCCACCCTTGAAAAATGGTCTTGACACGTGTCCTAATGTGGGTCCTAGTGGAACTGTGCTTCCTTCTTTACTTTTAACTCTTTTCTCCCAAAAGGAAAATTTTCCAAATTTCCTTTGAAATTCCACACCTCTGCCATTGACTGGAGCAAGCTTTGACCTTTCCTTTATCGGGCTTGTGGGCCATTTTGATGTTTTAATATTTTGAATATCAGGGGGCAAAAAATCCAAGTTACCCCCGATGGTCCACCTCCCGCCCCTTTTGACTTGAAACAAACTTTGACTAATCCTTTGTCGGGCTTGTGGGCCATTTTTGATATTTTAACCCTTTTGAGAATAAGAGGCAAAATTTCTAAGTTGCCCCCGATGGTCTACTTCCCGCCCCTTTTGACTTTTCAAATTGCCACACGTCACAATGGTGCATCTTGAGATGGTTCCCAAAATTTGAGACTTTGAAAGAGCCGGGCTTGCCATGTGTCTTGTCAGAAAAACTTGTCTCAAGGCTTGAGGCTCGGTAGAAGGCACCATATGTCATGCTCGAGGCGGTCTCCTTAGGCCGTTGAAAAGTCCACATAAAATGCAAAGTGAGCGGAGGCCTCACGTGTCCTCCTGGCTCTTCTTTAAGACGAAACTTAAGGGTCTATCCCCAAACATGCGTGGTTCTTCAACATGTCCCAGATCTCAAAAACCTTTTGAAAGAGACTAAGTATGGGAAGACTCGGTAGAAGCCTCCACATGTCTCCATGCTGCAATTTTAAAATGGTGCCCAAAGTGAAGAACCTAAATGAGCGCGGGCTTGCCATATGTCCCTGTTCCGCCAAACTGGCATGCATTACCGGCTGCATAAAAATTTGTCTAAGTCTAGGAAAAGCGGAGGAAACCTCCACATGTCCTCCTGATGTAACTCCATGGCTAAACCAAAAATTAAACCTTTAAATGAGTGCCGTTCTTCAACATGGACAAGTTTTGGGTTAAAATTTCCACAAAGTTTAGGAGTGCCCCGTCGAGCCACATCAAATCAAAGATGAACATGTGGACACCCTTGGGGTGAAAATAAGGAATTTTCCCCACCACTTAAATTTTCTTAAATCAGAACTGGCGGGGCCATGGGGTGAGCTAAATTTTTTACCAAAGTAGCCAAAAAGAACAAGTTTCAAATGAAAACCCGCCGCACCCCATCCAATCAGGAGAAGCCACATAAGCACCAAAAGAACCAATCAAAATTGAGCGAATCCACGGGATTAAATTTTCCTTTTTGCCAAAAAAGCAAAAGTGATAAGTTAAAGCATTTGTCCTTCATCCCCTAACCAGCCAAAAGAGGCCATGTTCCCTGTCAATGCAAGGATGTAAATTTGACCAGGAGAAATGCCCGTCAAACCTTAAAATGTAGAAAAATTACCATTTGAGCTCGGAGATGAAAATTTCTGCAAGGGCAGAGGATTTAGAAATGTTACAAGGTTCAAATACACTCTTTAAAGCTACATGCATTCATTTTCCTTTAAGTATTTAGGGAAAAAATGACAAGGGAAGAAAATCTGATTGTGGACAACAAAAGAAGAGCAGGAAATATTGAGCTTTTAGATAAATAGAGAATGAAAGATCCAAATTGCAAACCACTTTCAGAGGAATGGAGAAATAGGGAAACATAAATGGACCCATACATGAACTTCAACCCAGGAACAGATTAATTATGGCACCAAAAGAAAGCAGAGATGTTCTTGGCACAACACAGGGGAACAAAATATGACAGAGGCCATAAATCAATGGATTGCAAAGGAAAAATGGGGCGAGACTATTTTGAGCACCAACATCAACTCCAAATCAAGGATGGGCACTCCCTGTAAGTGCCACAGAACAAAGGTAGACCAAGTGCCAAAATATCCATTGGTCAAAGGATTTAATTTGTAGAGCAGGAAAATCATCCATCTCTCAAAAACGAATAGTGAAACCTAGCAAAAACATGTCACTAAGGACAGAGTGAGTGAAAACACAAAAGACAAGAAACAAACAACAAACTATACATTGTACAAAATATGTTCACCTTGATTCTGGGGAATCAATCCAAGAAATGCTTCAAATGCCTGCCATTAACAGGAAGCTCAAGCAATTCACCATCCAAATCCTTCAAGAATAAGGTATGTTCACCAATCCTAATATCAATGGAGTAAGGACCCATCCACAATGAGTCAAATTTTCCAGGCTTTCCCTTATCTTCATTCCTGCTATCTCATAGTAGCATAAGATCTCCAACATTAAAAGTTGTGGTAGTGACCTTCTTGTCAAATAACTTCTTCAACTTTTCTCTGAAATTTACATGCCTCTGGTGGGATGCCCTCCTTTCTTCATCAAGTTCAACAATTTGGTTAATGCAAGCATCATAAGGACTTACTTCTTGATCCTCCAGTTTTTGAATGAAATGATATGAGGATAATTGCATATGCAAGGGAAGTAGGGCATGAGTTCCATACACCAACTCAAATGGACTCTTTCTAGTGGCTCTTTTATCAATGATTCTATTAGCCCAAAAAGTAAACTTCAACTGTTCACCCCATTTTCTCTTGTTCAGCTCCAAGGCCCTTCTGATAATCTTTAGCAGGTTTTTATTACTGGACTCAACTTGTCCATTTCCTTGGGGGTTGTAATTAGATGCATATGTCAAGTTGATCCCATATTATTTGCACATTACCACCAAAGGTTTAACTCTAGAGTTCATCACATTATTAGCTACAATCTTGACTTGCACCCCAAACATGTAGATGATGTTGGTTAGCACAAATTCCATGAATTCTTGGTGTGTTACCTTTGGTGGGCATTGCGTCCACCCATTTATTAAAGTAATCAGTGGCTACAAGAATCCACTTATGGCTAGCACTTGAAGGGTCTGAAATCTCACCAATGAAATCCATCCCCATTTCCTTAATGGGGCTTCAATCTGATACAGTTGCAAAGGAAGGGAGCTCGAAGCTTTCGGTCTTCGAGAAAAGCATTGGCAACTCTCACATATTCTAACCAATAGAGTTGTATCCTTGAAGATATTTGGCCACCAATAACCATCCCTCAGGATCTTGTGTGTTGTGACTCTTGCAGCAAAGTTCCCCCCCACAAACTCCTCCATGGAGATAAGTAATTATCTTAGGGGCTTCTTCTTCAGTAATACACCTTAAGAGGACTACCTCCGGGTTCTTCCAAGCTAACCCATAATCAGTAATGACATATTTTTGGGAAGCCAACTTAAGGGATCTTTTCTAGTTCTTACTTAAATACTCAGGGCAGTTCAAATGTATGAGATAAAAAATTACATCTTTGTACCACTTAGAACTCATCAATGTTTGAAAAACATCTACCCTACCTTCTACTACCTCATTTACCTCAATAGTTTGCAACTTTCTCTCAGCCATGATCTTTAGCCAGGCCCAAACCTCTTACTAACTTTGTGGTTTGGATATCCATGTCATATTCTTGCAACTTGTTCACCCACTTGCACCTTTTTCTTGAGACCTCCATCTCTGATAATATTTCTTTCACCATGGTGTGGGGAACATAAGCAACAATCTTAGAACTCAAAATGTAAGGCTTGAAATCCTTTATTGCTTTTACCAAGGTGAATGCTTGTTTTTCTATTATAGTGTATGTTGGCTCAGTCCCTGCAATGCCTTACTAAAAAGGCAATTGGCCTCTCATCCCCTTCATCATCCTTCTGTAGCAAGATAAAAGCAATAGTGTTCTCTAAAGAAAAAGAGAACAGTTGAAAGGGATTTTTATAATCTAGAGCTGCTAGAACAAGTGCATGCTTTAGTGCCTCTTTAATCCCATTGAAAGCTTGGATGGAAGCCTCCTCCCATTTGATGGCCTAGTCCTTTTTATCATGGAAGTGATTGGAATGGTCAACTCAACAAAGTTTGATATGAATCTTCTGATGAAGTTTATCTTCCCAAAGAAGGACTGAATTCCTTTCTTGGTTCTTGGGATTGGAACCTTGTTAATGGCCTCTACCCTTTCTAGATCAATCATTACCCCTTCTTGTGACACAATGTGACCAAGCAATTTTTCCTTCTGCACTCCAAAATGGCACTTCTTTGGATTGAGTGAAATGCCATATTCTCTACATCTTATCAACATCTTCTCCAAGTGCAGCAGGTGATCACTTCTCTTCCTAGAGAACATAGTTACATCATCTTGGTAGACAACAATAAAATCATTGATGTAACCAGCAAAAGCAATGTCCATAGCTCTTTGAAAGGTTGCTCCAACATTCATCAGACCAAAGGGCATCCTAACATACACATACATCCCCCGAGGAGTGGTAAAGGCTATCTTGATCCTTTCTAATTCCTTCACCACAACTTGGTTATAACCAGAGAAACCATCTAGGGTGGATAGTAATTCAGAACTATCAATAATGTAGCATGTTTTATATATTTGGTAAATGATAATTATCCTTCATAGATGCTCGGTACAAGATTTGAAATCCACAGATAGCCCGATGTCACCATTATTCTTTTTCGATTGGTACTAGGTTTACAACCCAAGAAGAATACCTTATGGGTTGAATGATCCCTCCATCTCTTAGCTTCTTCAGTTCCTCTTACATTTTAAGATATAACATATGATTGATGGGCCTCTGTTTCTTCTTAAATGGCTTTGCGTTAGACATCAAATGAATCTCATGTTGGAATAGGTCTTCTCTGTATGCTTTTAGTTCAGAATAGGTCCAAGCCATGCAATCCTGGTACTTTTTCAATAATTGGATGTATGACTGCTTCTCCTCCTTGCTGAGATTACTTCCTAACCAAATTTTCCTTGGCCTCTCCTTTGTGCCAAGGTCATGCTCCTCAATATCCCTCGAGGCTGCCATGCATCTATTAATAATGCGATCAACATTATCAAAATTTCACTCAAGAGTAACCAACCATCTAGGAATGGTATTAGTCTTTAGCTAGATGATGCCCTTGCCAAATAAGGTTTCCTTCCCTTATGTTGCACATACCAATGGCTCCAAATCAATGTATTGATCAACAAATTTTCCCTTGTTCTATAGAAATCTTCTGATCTGAGCATCATCATCAAATACCCGCGGTGTTTAATGTTGTCGTGGGATAGAGGGTATTGTCAATACTTCCACATCATATTAAAAATAAGGGGACACCGCACAATTTTCAAAAAGAGACTCCAACATTGCAAGTTTTTTTTTCAAGTCATTGAACTTCCTATCATGATGCACAATGTTGAATGAATCAAACATCTCAATGAAATCCAAAACTCGCATGCTTTTATTGTTTCATTCGTTGATTCTTTGTGGCATACATTTATCTGACTTGTTTTACTATTAATTTGAGTCTCCTTTGACAATTATGTCCTTGAAACCATATTTCAAAGCAAGTCTTAAACCCACCAATAGTGCCTCATACTCAACAATGTTGTTAGTGCACTCAAAATTGAGTCTGAAGGAAAAAACAAATTTTTCCTGACTTGGAGAAAGCAAAACAACACTACCACCATTCCCAAACTTAGAGCAAGCTCCATCAAAAAATAGAGTCCAAGGAGATCCCATTTTGTTCAAGGAATTTTCATTCTTCAATTTTGTGCTCCTTTCCATGAGAAAATCCTATAAAATTATCATCATCAACATTTGTGTACAATACTTCATAGGATGCATTGTTGGGATCTTCAATAAGGTGCAACATCTTCTTTTCCCCATACAACCTGACAAGGCTGCCCTCAATTGGGATGGTGGCATAGGACATGTCCATTTGGACACTCCCACCAACACTTGCAACCCATTTTCTAGACAATATCATGCCCCACTTGGTTGGGCAGTCAACAATGACAACATCAAGTTTTAAATTTTTACTTGGGTAAGTTGCAAGATGCACCACCAAACCCTTCACACATCCCACCACGGGAACCTCTCTAGAGTCCATGGCAGTGCACTTCCCATATGTTTTTGTGACCTTAATATCCAACTCATTCATGACTTCCAAAGGCATGACATTGCATGATGCCCTTGAGTCAAACATGTAGTTGTGGAGTAATCTGTCCTTAATGATCAAAGTGGTGAAAAATGGATCCAATTTAACTGAGAGTCCACCAAGGATGTCCCAAAATAGACCTTATATGGTTCACCTAATTCTTCCAATGCTGGTGGTGTTTCTAACTCTTCAATGATTGGAGGAGTCTCCATAATGTTTATATTTTCGCTTAGGCGAGTCTTCTCTTCTTTCAATCTCAAGCATTCAAATGCTCTCTTCTTGTGCTCAAGAATCCTAAGCAACTCAACAATTGGAACAAAGACTTTGATTTGAATCAAAACTTGGGAAATGTCATATGGGACATTCTTTAGCAATACAAAATTGGAAGGAAGGTTGACACACTCATTAGATGGCATAGGATTTTTGACAACTCGAACATGAGGAGGGGTATGATTTTTTTTTAGAACTGTAGGGATTTTGGCATATGCATCTTTATTAGGAGACTCTTTAGGAATGTTTAAAAGTAAGGAGATTTTTTTCTTGGCCGAGGCCCTATCCCTTTGATAGCCTTACTTCTTGTGTTATATTCCTTCTCTTGAGCAACAACAACATTCATTTTTAACTGTCTATATTCCTCAGATGGGATTCCTCCATCATACTTATTTATCATTAAAGCCCTTAACTATTCAAAGTCATTATTGGGCAATTCAAAACTTTTGTACAAGTATCTTTTCTAAAGTATGAGAGGGAGGAAGAATAGGTACCCTATGAATGCAGTCCCAAATTTATCACCTCGATTAAAGTTGCCCCTTGTTGTGAGCTCGTGGAACAACCCATCATGCAGACATCATCATCATCATCATCATCAGATTCTTCTTCTTCTTGTTGATCTTCTTCACAAGGAGCATGTGGCATGAAACATCTGTCACACCAATCAATGACATCTATCTCCTCCACCACAAACAACTCTGGCGGCAGCCAAAGGATCGTGCACCATTCTCGTTTTCCTTTCCTTAGGACTATCTATTTACAAATCCAATAGGTCCCTTACCTCTATCATCAAATCTTTGGTGATTTTTGAACCTGTCTTGGCCTTGCTACTTGTGTTGACCTTGTGAACTCTGCCCAATTCCTTTCTCAACCTAGGCTAGTTTGTATGATATTTCTTTGACAGCCCCTACCAAAGTCTTCACAACTTCTTCCAAATCTACAGCCTTGCTTGTTTGGGGTTTTTATGGGTTAACCAACTTCACACCATCCCTCTTAGGAGGTTTTCCAATTGCCTTGATATTGTTTTCAATTTGCAGGCCATGGTGAATGCCTGCCTCAAATTAGTGGGGTTTTGTCTCTCAAGTAGTACACAATCTTTTTAACAAATACATCTGAATATTTGATCAAACATGATTCATCAAATGGCCTTATCCTAATAGGAATTCTCCTCAAGGTCTTATTAAACCTTGTGTTGAAATCATGTACTGACTCATTAGGATTTTTTTGGTGTTTTCAAATTTTGTCAAGAGAAACCTAGGGTCAGTTCTACACCATACTACAATCTAAATGCATTGCTCATCTCTATCCAAGTATCAATTGAATTATCTGGAAAATATTTATGTCATTCCTTTGCATCCTCTTCTAGATTATGGATAAACAACTTGATATACACATCTTCATGTTCAATCTCAAAGTCTTCCATCATATTGATAAAAAGTTTTAAATGTTGATCACCAATTATAGCATTGTTTCCTTATAACTTTGGTAGTTTGTTCCTCACTACTTGAGGAACTAAAGTTGGATAACCAGCCATCCCTACAAAATTTATAGGTCCAAAGGTATTCGAAAAAATGGAGGTCTAGGTGGGGGTAGGGCAATGTTATTTTGAGGGGTGACCCAGAGGGGAGATAAATTGATGAGGGGCAAAAATTATTTGAAATACAAGGGTATAACTTTCAAAATGGATATCCCCTAAAGGCACTAGTTTTAATGCAAATCCCTATCAAATTCTAAAAAGATAGGAGAAAAATGAGAAGAAAACTTTTCAAAATCAAATGAAGGCCCTTCTCCTATTGGAGAATTCAATTCCATAAAGAGGCTACCTGATTTAGAAGCACTTGAATCGCAGATTCAATAATAGGTCAAGTAACTTTCATCAATGGAGATCCCCTTTGTTGTCTCGCTGATTTCCCACAACTCTCCAAGCTTTTCTTCCTTTCGATTTTGCTTTTCCTAGCTCTAGGCAATAATGTCCTAAAAGAGGATCCCGGCAAAGAAATATCTTCTTCCTTCCATATTTACAAAGGTTAGTAACAAATATCACTTGATAGAGGTTAAGACACTGGTATTCATTAAGAATAAGATCAACAGGGAGTCGCCACTAAGGATTTCCACCTTAGTTGTGCATATGCACTAAATATGATCTATCAAATGTTGTCAACACTAGAAACTGGAAATGGAAAGACTCGACCTTTCTTTACCAAGATTTATCAATGAAATATAGTGTAAAAACTTGTATATATTGGGAAAAATTTCATACAAACACTGTGGTCCGAATATGAACTATATTCCCGGCATTACCGCCACTTAGGTGTTGGTATCCAAATTGATTCTCCTTCAAAGTCTGAGTAGCATCACAGTTTAGTATGGAGATTAGAGATAGATAGATCATGATGAGTTGTTTTTTAGCCAGTGATGGGATCTAATTGGGCCCTCTGTCACTTAAATGTGGAGAAATGGATAGCACCCTCAAGAGGATTTTATCTATCCTCACTATTTTAGGTTGTGCCTTTCAACCAAGGTAAGAGAACCCATTTGTAGCTTTGTTATTTGTTGAGGAGGTGGAGATATCCTTCCTAATGAAGTTGTTAAGGATACCTTGAAGAAAATATGATCAATGCAACAAAATATAACTCTCATGAGTTTTTGCTCTAGATAGTGGAGATATTCTCTAAGCAAGGTTCAAGCTACTAAAGAAATTTGGAATCCCGATTATTTCATGCATTTGTATACACACATGAAAACATGGGTAACATGGGTAGGATTAGTTGTTTTTAAATAAATTTTGGTGGGAGGTGAGGTAGAATGAACTTGATTTGCCAAATCTCTAAGAACTCTTACAAAATGGGAAGTCTAGACAACATAATACTTTAAATAGCTAAAATGTTCCTTTAACTAGAATATGTGCTTCAATGGAGGTCTAGATTAATAATTTTTCACACAATCGATGATATTTTAACACGAAGGATCGAGTTAGAAGACATAATATAGCATAAAAATCTAAGATCAATCATGCTTGAGGTAAACTCAAAGGATTACAAACAATCTCTCTCAACAAATGAAAGAAAAGTGATTTGAAATCGTTTATTTCACTCCCCATGAAAGCTATTCTCGAGAAATGAGATCAGCAGATGCCACTAAACTATCACAAGGATTGAGACCTATGTGATTAAGACAGATTTTGATACAAGATTACAATAGGAACAGAAAAACTATTGACAGACATTCATAAATGAAATAAACACATTTTGCTCAAGATCAACCTAGAATAACTCGAGTTTGATTAAATTTATCAGCAGGGGAAAGTTTATAGAACAATCTTA